>JAQIXJ010002759.1:0-14849 GCA_034700185.1 Phthiracarus laevigatus
CAAAATTTTTAACTTTTTAAAATAACTAGATTTATCACAGTTACTGGAATAATTTTTCAGAAATGTTATTTACAAATAAATAAATAGTTTTTAATTGTACATGTTTTCTGTCTCTTATGGGCACTTATTCTTATTAGACTAGTAAACGGTTACCCGAAATAGCAGGTTCGGATCGGATACTCGCATGTTTGTCGGGTCGGGTTCGGGAAAGTATAAAGATATAAACCAAAATTATGGATAACTTTTGCAATTTTTTATAATATAACTTTATTTATAACTAAACAACAATTATTAATTGCAAATTAGCTTTTAAATTATATTGTTTTTTTTGTTATAAATAATTGTCATATTGGATGGATGGTCGAATCGGGTCGGGTTTAAACTTGTCAGGATTTAGTCGGGTTCGATTTACTAGTCTTATTCTTATGTTCTTATTCATTTGTATTCACTGAATTTGGGTAGAAATTTGGAAGCACAACTCTGCATACTAATGATTGCAAAGATACTTATTAGATTAGTAAACAGATACCCGAAATGTCTGGCACGGCTCCAGTTCAGGATCAAACTTGCTAGAAGCGGATAGGGTCGGGCTTTGGAAATTTTAGAAAAAAGAAAGATTATCAAATATATATAGACTTTTAAACAAAAAATTATGAAAAATTATAGATTATAAGTAATCAGGGTGTCCCAGAGTTTGTCTGTCTGGGGGAGGTTACTTTCAGACTTTTCAAAGTTTTAGGGGTCAAAATATTTGGATTTAAGCGACAATTTTTCTTCCATCGGACAAAAAATATTTTAAAAAATTTTCCACCATAGTTGTTATTTTTTATTTTTATGGTAGGGGTGTCACTTTTTTGAGAATTCCTAGGGGGTTAACCTGGGTCAGCTCTCCCTCTGGGACACCATGTAAGTAATCATTCATCTTGACTAATTGATACTTATTTATTGTAATTACTAATTTTTATCTAATAAGTTCCATTATTTGTTATTAGGGCGTTGAAAATCGTTAGAAAATTCGATTAACAGTTTATAAAAAACATGCAAAATCGTTTGATGAATCGTTAGAAAAATTTTAACATTTTAACACAAAAATTAGCTTTAATGAGCAAAAATGATTTTTAAATATCTCTAAAAATAGTTTTTTCTACTTCGAAATTTTTTTTGCAACAATTGAAATTCAAGACAAAAATTCAGGCTTAATTTTTTCAATCAATAAGACCAGATATATTTAATTCATATATCGACCATTTACTAAAGTAATAACAACATTTTAATCATTTTAAAGTTATTAAAATCGTTGAAATATTTTAAAATGGTTCGATTCGTTGACTTAAATTTACTTATTTGGGTATAACCATTCCTCTCAACATGGTTTAAATTTTAATTATTATATTTTCTAGCAATCGTTAATTAACTATTTTCAATGCCTAAGCTATTACTTATTAAAATGTGTTAGTGTTGTAAGATGTAATTAAGACGACGAATTGATGTAAGACGGTATAACTATGCTATCACTGGGTAAAGCCGTTATATTGTATATGGGATGGATAACCTATTAATTTGCGGCAATTACTTTGCGCGGGTCTCTAGTAAATATTAGATACTGTAAATGAGAAAATTTAGTCAAATTTGATAAAATAAGAATTATGGAATTTTTTCTAATAATAAACTTTAATAATTTAATAATTGGAGGCACTTTTCTCCTTAATATCACTTAAAACACGAAAGTTTACAATATAAACCAAACTAACAATAGAATAGACTTTTTTATATTTTCGTTTACAGAAAATGAATAATAATTTTTGTTAAAAGTAAATATAGTTAATAATAATGTTTTGCTTTAATGAATCGTTAGGCACTTAAATATATTCTCATAATAAACTCTATTATCGGGCGGGAAGCGAAGAGATGTGACCGCTATCGGGACCTGATTGGTGCGAATGGTGGTGATGAGAGTGATGGTGATGCTCTTTAGCCGCCAATTTCTCGATTAACTCTTGAAGCGGCGCTAACTCTCGTTTGTCGATTAAGTTGAATTCCTGCACAAAAAATATGAAATGCTTGAAACTGGTGTTGAGATGAGCTTCCTCTCCCAGTTGAACCACTTCGGTGAAGTGTTGGTGATATATGTGCGCGTAAACACGAAACAGACGTTTCAATATTGTCTTAGCGATTGCGTGAAAGTTCTTCGGAAAAGGCACACCGATTTTAGAGGGAAATAGTGTTTCATCGTCCAGCTGGTCCTGAACCCATGTCATTAAATAGTCGATATATTTGGGCGCTGAACACTTGATCGGCTTTTTCACTGTTTGCCCATCAGCCCAGTGGTACTCGTATTTCGGACCGGCGGACATCAACGGACACGAGTCTTCCGTACAGAATTCAGTAATTGTTCCGTACAGCATGTTTATTTGATTGAAAAAGTCGACAGCTGTTACAATGTATAGAAAAACAGATATTACTACAAATATCGTATAAAAGGCTTTGTGTTTGCGTGTGCTTAGCAATTACAAGTACTGTAATAAACAAATGACTAATGCAGTTAATAAATAATTAAATAAAATGTTATTGCATTTCCAGGAAGTGTTATATCCTTCGTTTGTATCAATGAAACTTCAAAATTTGTTTCAATTTAATAGGAATACGGGAATACGATCTGTACATTTAAATTGTATTAAAACATATTTGTTTACTTTGAAGCGTTACGTGAAATCAAAACATAATATTAAATGTTTTCTTCACGCGACAACTGATATAAACACCAGACTCAACAAAAATAAACTTTTAGTGCTGTGTTATTTCGCACTTGTCTTAAATCACTGCTACTTTGTCTTATCAGCATTTATTTTTTTGTTGTTGCGTTAAGTTATACGTCAAGCTATACTTTAATAGCGATCTTTCGGGTTCAGATAAAACTCGCGACTAAACTCTCAAAGTACAATCATAATAACGGCGTAACAACAACTTAATTTGCGGCTCATTTAAAACTAACTTTGGACTTTTTTTAAAACGCTCTTCACGTTTCATAGTGTAAAACTTTTTAATTATTTGAAACAAATAGGAACTCTAAACATAGCGATAATTTTTCTTGGAACAGTTTCGGTGACTTTAGGGCAAATACAAAATTTAATGTTGCGTGAAAAATAACACATTACCGTATTTTATCTGTTTATCGTAACGTATCTAAAATCAAAAGTTACATATGGAGTTTTCACTTAATAAGAAAAAGTGGGAGTTTAAATAATAAATGATATGTAAAAAACAAACTAATTTAAAATATAACGAGAGATTGTGAAAAAATATCAATTATTACGAAAAGTGTTAAGCTTATGTGCGCGAATACTAAAAAAAAATCCAACGTGTGTGACACACAGCTCGAGCGTATTATTTATAACTGAAAATAATTTTTCTATATTAATTTAGATAATTAGTGCGTTCACACTCGTTAGCGGTTTCCTAAGTTTACTGATATTTTTATACAGCTATTTGAATCCTATGCGCTATTTAAAGCATACACTGATTTTTATTTTTTCCTAATAACTATTGCATAAATTTAAAAATAAAAAAACGCCACTCATATATTCCTACTTCCGAAACAAAAGTTTATTTAATTGCGTTGTGATTTTAAAATTAATAAATGAAAACCCAATTAATTAAAAATCAAAAAATCTAAAACAAAATGCAATGCAATGAATCGCAACAAAACGATAAAGAGGTTGACTCAGCGAAATAAAACAACGATAACAACGATAAAACGAATAGCAAAATAAATGTGCAATAATGATAATAATCGAGTGATGGCTTACTGTTAACGGCAACCCATTCGTTAAGGTCTTCGCCTTCTGGAAGCATAACCGCTAGTCTTAAGTTACCGGAACCGAGTGTTGCGGCCGCGTGTTTCATCAGATCGTACTGATGAGTGCCTTCCGGTATATTCTTCTTCGGCTTAAATGTCTTATTAGACCGACCAATGCTTTAGACGTAAACAACGAAAACAAAATAATTAAAGCAATTATCGATCGAAATGTGTGCATTAATTTAAAATATGAATAACTTACAAGAAAAAACTCATAATTTTATTGATTCGAATTGGTTGACACAGTATTGGGTAATATATGGGATATTATTGCCAATCAAATTAGATATTTATAGATATATATTTTGCGCACATAAATAGTAATTAAAAAAATACGCGAAATATATCGATATTTGTGGTTTGCGTTGAGTTGACACTTAAAACGACTAATTACACGGTTTTCATTTTAGGTTTGTTATCAGTTCAGTTTTTATGCATTGCCAGTGTTATGTTATGCCACTTTATAGTCATTTCGCTTATGATGTCATGACAGCACACAATTTCTAATACACTACTGTATTACAGTAAAGTCTCCGCATTATAAGACTGTACAAAATTTTTGGCATTAGAGCTCAACGCAAATAGTATTCAAAATTTTAGCCTATCATAATAAACGCGTCATCTAGTGTTGCGAAAGCCAACACAATCGATGGGTGTGTATGTGTATGTGTGTTGTGGTGTATGTGACACTAAACAATTAATTCGCATTTAAAATATCGAGTTTGATTTACGAATTGTTTCCAATTAAAAAATCATTGGATAATCATTCGTTAGTTGTAACGTAGTTTGCGATTTAAGGTTAATTAATATAAGGTTAACGCGTTATTTATTCAAACAAAAGTGTTGTTCACTGACACCCAAAATGTCAGAACAAGACGGATGGGTTCTTCGTATTCGCGGCCTTCCATGGCAGGCAACCAGAGAGGAGATAATGGACTTCTTTGACGGTAAGTGTTTAAACTCCGATTGGTTTTTCATGTTTTTTTTGTTTTAACGAGTTCTGTGGTTCAATTCGATATGTAATTGTATTTTCGATAATTTTAGACATACCGGCATATATCGATAATATAATGAAATAACGATTTAAAGTGTCATATCAAATGACACTCGCTTTATCGTACAGATTGTGCTGTTAAACGATTAAAAGATAGTGCTGTCAATCATTTTATGATTTTAATGTTTTGCCTTAAAAGTTAGCTAATTTTTTTATTTTTTAAAAATATTTGTATTATAGTTTAAGCGCAATATATCATATCGTACGGTATAATTTTATTTATATGTTTTTATTAATTAATTTTAAATAAGAAAAATTGTAACAATGATATGATAATTGTTTATTAGTATGAAACGCTTTCCCTATATTATTCTTGAATTACATATCTATAGGCTTACCGGTATATTAAAAATGAAAAATGATTAAAAAAATATATTTAACTAAAATAGGATGCAATGTACGGAAAGGAGTGAATGGCATATTCATGACACTATCACGAGAGGGTCGACCGAGTGGTGAGGCGTACGTCGAAATGGAGTCCGAGGATGATTTCAATAAGGGATTGGAGAAAAACCGGAATCACATGGGAACCAGGTTTGCATGCGTACCTAATTTCGGTTTGAAACCTATTCTTACCTCAATTAAACGTGCGAACATTGGTTACAGATATATTGAAGTATTTCCGTCAAAGAAGAGTGAAATGGATTGGATATGCCGTAAACAAGGCGTGGGAGATGTTGACATTAATCCACACCACGATCCCGATTCGTTCCTTAGATTGCGTGGATTGCCATTCAATTGCAACAGAGACGATATCGTCCAATTCTTTTCGGGTATGAATTTTATCTTTTTTATTTTAGTTTATATTTTAAGTGTTTAGTTCACATTAATGCCACGATTAGGTATTTTTGTTTGTTTTGTAAACAATATCGGGCCTCGTCATCCTTTTAAGCTATTTTGTTTATAATCAGGGTCTTGTTATTTATTTTTTTGAAGTGATTGTCAATTTTCATAAACATCAATGAGTGAATGGAGTGTGTGTGTGTGAGATAGAGAGGAGAGATCATCACTAGGGCTGTGAAAAATCGTTTTTAACCGAGAAAGTTTTATAGATTCAAAGTTCGGTTAAAGTAGTTTTATGCATTTTTTAAGTTAAATTAATGAATTTAAAAGACAAAGTTTTTAACCGAAAAAACCGAATTTTGAAGTCACTGCCCGAAATAACTGAAAATGATCTTTGCAGCCGATTTTCTTAAAACATGTTTTAAAATTGTTTTTTAATTGTTTACATGGGTTTTATTTGACTGAATTATTTCATTTAATAACATCTATAAATCAACAAAACATCATTTAATGAATTGTAGAATTCATAAGGAAAAAATCCAGATTTAAAATAATTTGCATTAGATTAAATCGCATTCAATAAAAAAGTTTCTTACATTCTACGTTCCTCTCATGTCTGTCGAAGTCTCTCATGTCAATTTTCTGTTTAATAACGTTTTTAGCTGACTTTTTCAAAGTGAGCTATTGTATTTGGGATGTCCGTCCGTCTGTGGACTCTTATGTGAAGTACCTATGGCTAGTACCACTTAGAAAAAACCGTCCATAGAAGTAAACAATAACGGTGTAGATTAAAATCGTTTTGATCGTACCTATGTATGCATTAACCTGAGAAAAGTGAGCTCTCTTTGAATGTTCCGTTCTTGTTTTTAAGTGAAAATAGACTTAGTTTTACTCATGAAAGCATCGAAATCCAAACATTAAAAAAATAATTCATTATATAAAATTTGAGCCGACCGAAACTTTAACCGAAATTGGACCTAAATTCTAACCGATAACCGACCGAAATTTCACAGCCCTAATCATCACATAATTTAAACTTTATTCATCAAAAAACTTGTGATACTTGTTTTTGAAAGTTTATTTGTTGTGTGTTTCTGTATAGAAACTATTGAATAATTTTAATTAATTCACTTTATTTACACTTTTATTTTAAATCGGTTCGAATCACTCGTTAAGTCACAAAAATAAATCTCTTATCTCTTATTTATAATTAATGAATTAACGGATTAATTATGAATTCTTAGGCAAGCAATGATATAAGACATATATCTTATATTAAATAATTAACTTATAATAAAAAAAATACATTAATTTGTTTGGGAATCTATTACTACTACTGATGGCATTAATGTTTTGATTGTATTTACACTCATCAAGGGTTGGATTTAGTGATGGATGGGATCGTAATGCCGACCGATCACTCGGGGAGAAGCACAGGGGAGGCTTACATTCAATTTGCTTCCAGGGATATTGCAGAGAAAGCTATGAGCAAACACAAGGATAAAATTGGGCACAGGTGGGGATTTTTTAATTCGGTTTTAATTACGTAAAATTTTTTGCTGAAGTTTGGGGGTTCTAATCAAACCTTCACTATATTTTTACTGTAAGATTATTTTGTAATTCAATTGATATTTTAAATTTGTATTTATTCTCACGATTTATACCACACAGCGTTGGACAAGAGAGCCTTCTAATGCGGATTTAATTTAGTTTGTAACACAAAATACGAGTAAATTACGGTACTTTTATTGCATTAATAACACAGTGTAAAGCAAACAGATAATTCTTAGGGTTTAATTCTTGTCCACCACTGGATTTACTGATTTAGTTAATTATATACTAAGTTTATTTGTGCAAAAACTATGAATTAATAGGTACATAGAGATATTCAAAAGTTCGTTTCAAGAATTTCGCGCAATCCGTGGTTACATGGATTCGAAAAATTATTCGGGAAACTACAACAACAACGGCGGTCCACCACAACACGGCGGACCATCGTCTGTCTATTCATATCACAAGATGCGTTTGGGACATCCGGCGCGCGCCGCTCCATATCCCGACCGGTTTCGCGGTGGACCGTACGGCGCCGGTAATTACAATAGTTATGGCGGTTACGGGCCGCCAATTAGCGGTGCTTCTCGAGGACCTCCGCCTCCCGGCGCTTCCAGACGAGTGTATGATTACGAAGATATGGGTTTTAGAGGTATTTTATTATTACTTATTTTATTTAGGTTTAAATTGTAAATGATTGATAATTTTAGGTCGTTCGTCATCATATGGCGGTCGATATCCTCCATACGAAGCAATGCCACCGCACGAACGATCGGCGCCGATCGCACCCTATAATATGGGTCGACATATCGTCCATATGAGAGGTTTACCGTACAAAACGGCCGAAGACGAGGTTTATGAATTTTTTCTGCCTCTTCGCCCATTAAACGTACGCATTTTATTCGATGATCTCGGACGCGCTAGTGGTGAGTGTGACGTGGAGTTCCCCACTCACGACGACGCGCTCAAAGCCATGAATAAAGATA
Organism: Phthiracarus laevigatus; assembly: GCA_034700185.1. Taxonomy (NCBI): domain Eukaryota; kingdom Metazoa; phylum Arthropoda; class Arachnida; order Sarcoptiformes; family Phthiracaridae; genus Phthiracarus; species Phthiracarus laevigatus. Next base: position 8,231 of record JAQIXJ010002759.1, read on the forward strand.
AAGCATATATTCGTAAGATTTTTCGATTTTTTTGTTTTTGCGCGTTTAGTATTAAATTGGTTTATTTTGTGTGCGCAGAAAAACGTTACATCGAGCTATTTCTTCACTCAAACGCGCCATCAAATCGAGGTCCATCTCCGCATCCATTCACTGATGGTATGCAGAGATATGGCGGCGGTCCTAATATGGACAATGGTCATCACCGGTTGGGTCCAATGGGTGGTTGGGATTCTTCGATTATCAATGACGACATCATGCGTTCTCGCGTTTAGCATAGTTTATCCGCAAACTTATTCATCATTTGCTTTTTATAGTTTAAAATAAATTCGAAACTTTTTATCGCAACTTAAATTCATTTGTGAAATGTAAGGGTAAATTTAATTTAAAAAATTTGTATCTCATTGTTTAACTCTAATTTCCAATAAAAAAATTGCAAAGTTTACAAAAGCTATTATACAATAATTATTTTTGAATAAAGGTTTAAGCCATTACTTAGATTTCGTATTAAGAAAGTTAGTATTTTAATTTCATTATACATGAATACATACAAAAAGATATTTCGTTATTATAAATACGTTACAGCATTTAAAATAATATATATCAAAATAATTAATATTTATATTGAAAATAAAGTTTATATCAGTATTTTATTAAAATTAAAAAGTTATCTTATATAATAAGAATTAGTGCTCTTTAGTGCATAAATTGCATAAATTTTTGATTTACAAGAAAGTTTGTATAAAAAAGCCATATAAATTTTTACCACCAATCGTGGCCAATATTATCAAAGTTACCAAATCCATGATCATTGTGAAAGCTATGATCAAATCCATGACTATCCAGTCTAAAGTAAATATATTGATACTTATATTAGAACGAACTACAAATTCGCAATTAAATAGTATAACTCAATATGAGTATCACAACTGAGAATAAATAAACTTAAGCATAGCAAACAATCAAATCCAACAAACTATTTAATAGAATTAAAATAGAAAATTGCTTAAACTTACGGTAAGTGGAAAGATTGGTGCATTGGTTGATGAACGGGTACGGGTATATAAACGGGATACCAATGGCTGTGATGGTCCTTATTATGCTTTTTATTTCCACCAATAATGATGATATTCTTACCGTGTTTTTTTCCCGCTATGATCACCAATATCTGTGATAACAATAATGCGAGCAAAATTGTGTGTCGAAATAAGCTATTACTTAAAAATTTCATTTTTAAATGTTTTTTTCAAAGATTTGAACACTTAAAAGCACTTTTTTGTGATTCGCGTGTTTTATTTGGTTTGATATTTTTTAGTTTTCTTTTATAGTAACTTAAATCCAAAAAAAACTCTAATGTGGCTCATTAAGCGTTAAAAATACATAAGTATCGAATGATTTAGCATTATTAACAATCATATTTGAATATTACGGGCCGATAATTGCTAACTGAACCAAATAGTTATAATAATGTTTTATTTTGTGAAACAAATACTATTAACCGTTAAATACATAATTGCTTTTTAAATACTCGATTACAATAAACAAGAACAATAATTATTTTCACTTTTATTGCTACTATATTATTGTTAAGTAAAGTAAATTTATCATATGAAAACATTAAAGATTCATGCTGTGTGTGTGTCTAAAAATAATCGCATGAAAGTAAAAATTCGATCGTACATGACTATTGAAATAATTTACTGTAATTACAAGGCGGTTGAAAATTGTCGGAAAATGTTACAAAATGTTATTAGTAGAGAGTCAAAATAATAGCATTTATGGCATATAAAAATAGTGCTATAAATAGCATTAATAAATGAACAAAATAGCATTTATAATTTTTTAAAAACTACTTAAAAGTAAAAATATGATGTCTTTTCTTCAAATTAACATTTTTCTAAATATCACTCTTACACGTGATAGTTTATTCTATAATTAAGTTTAAAAAGTTTTTAAATAGTAATTTATTAGGAATTTTTGGTAGTATTGAAAAAAAATTTGGACAAGGGGTAACAAAAACTAATCAGATTTAAATGACAATATTTCGATTTCGAGGAAAATTGCATTTATCAGCATTTATAGCTTTTATAGCATTTATCATTAAAAGTAGCAGTTAATAGCATTTATAAATGGAGCTAAAACGACTACAAACTATGTAATTCGTGCTCATATAATAATTACATGCTTATAGTTTATGTAATAAAAAAGTAGCAAATGCTATCTTTTTGACTCTAGTTATTAGTTTAAAATAATTTGTAAAATCGTTAGAAAAATTTATTTCATAAATGCGTTATAAAGCACAGTACTCCAAGTTTGTTTAATAAATTATTTTTAACTATAAAAATTACATTTGTTTAGTTTTCACCTTAATTTTGATTAGTTTGCAAAAATTTTTATTACATAGACAAACAAATTGACCAAAACTCGAGCTAAATTTTTTCAGCATTTAACAAAAAATAAGTTTAAATGTAAATGTTTCTTAATTAAATAACAACTTTATAAATCATTAATTGTTAGTATAAGAAATTTTACTAAAAATTATTATTTTTAAACTTTACATTTTTATTGTTTAATAAAGTTGTGTGAAAATTAAAATGTTTTTAAAAGAAATTTTTTGATTTTAGTTCACTCCATAATTAACAATTTTCAATTATATATATACTTAAGGTTTACAATAAGTTTTATTTTAAATAATTGGAGTTTAAAAATTTCAAACGTTTATAAATTATACTCAATATAATAACAAATAAATAAAACAAAAATTTAGTTAAACAGGGAAAAATAAAAAACAAATAACATTATAGAGTTGACATTGTTTAAACAACTTTCAATGATAAAACAAAATCCTATTGAAAAAATGGCTTATTTTATAGTTACTGCTGTAACAACCATTTAAATACTAAGCAGTAATATTTTTATAATTTAATAGAATGCACTTAACATAATCTCAGAACAAATCGAAATAAGCTGGTAATCGACGGATCATTTTAATTATATGGTGGAAGGGTTCAGTGACAACGATCGGGTCCATCGTTTCCACCAGTTCTTCCTTTAATGCATCTTTCGGTCTCCTATTGTCATTCGGAACGTTAACCACTAGAGCTTCTGAATGTAATAGATGACGCATATAGACTGGCATTCTGCATGTTTTACACTTGTAACCACATTGTATGCATCCTCCACACCACTCATTAAATTCGGTGATGCCAAGAAAAGCAGGCATTCTTTACAAGCCACACGAACATCACATTCCACTGAACGGTTTCCAACTCATTCCAATCCTGCGAAGATGCCATCTTTTTCCACTTTTTACACATCTACATTGCATTTTTGAGCAAACTTTCGTTTTATGTTGTGTCGCACACCCATTCGTTGTGTTTCCCATCCTTTAAACCCATTTGGTTCATCGAGATGAACATGTTGGTCGCGTTGTTTTATCGCGTGATCTAATCGCATTATTACTCCAATGTATGACAGGATAAGTGGGCCTTTGGGCCATTGATTAATAATGTTTCAAGTGTAAAATACTGGACACTGTATTTCGCTCATATCTGGTCGCACATAAGCGACCTCTTCGTCGTCTGCCACTTCGATTACAATGGCTAAGATATTTGTAGGTAATCAGTAGCGTTTGCTGGTATTTCAAGTTGATCAAAATTTAGAAATATTTCACTTGTTGTGATTAGAGCGGTTTGAGTATCGTCTCTCTGAAGCACCTTTTTTGTTATTTTTATAATATAAGGAGCAACTCGTTGAAAAGCAGTACTTTGTATTATGTCACCAAAGCGTTCATAAACATAAATTATTTGTTCTCCGTTTTGTGTAACACTTCTAAACATTGGCTGTAGCATTAGAGATAGCCTTTGTTGAGCCAAACTTTTCATAATTGTTTATTTTATAATAATTAGATCTCACTGGTAATTAAAGATTTATTATTTTGAGTTCAATATCCCGCTTAACGTTTTTAAATATCCCTTATTTTTATTACTCAGCTGTACTTATGTACGTTGTATAAGTTTGTCACTGCGGAAAGTTAAACTTGACACTGTAGTTTCCACTTTAGGTATATATTTTGGGATCTGTTGTGGCCAATCAGTTAGTCAATTTTTTATATTTGTTGGTATCCCAATCACGACTATACTATCTCTTCTGTTTTATTACTGCTCTTTTTATTATTAAATGTGTTGGAATTCGTATAATGTGCTCAATGGCTAAGATTTCTCGCTGCATTGCAATAATAAATTTTCATTTAATACGCGTATGTTTTGGAAATAGTTATTAGCACCATAATCTATTATTTTTGCTAATAAGAGTTGCAGAAAGTGTTATTCGAATTGTTTCTTGTTTTATATACAGCGTTTCATGCCTGTAAGCCAATACAAATATTTTTTGTCACATTTAATGATATTTATTAAATGCCTCTTGTATTCAGATTGTTCCCAAATTATAAAGACAACCATTAACATTCATCGTCGGATCAAACTATCGTATGTTGTCAAAACTACACATTGCAGTCCCTTATTATTGTATAGTTTAGTAGGGTTAGTTTAGCTGTTACCACATTTTCACGCAATTGATTGTTTTGATGGCGATAATGTTAATTACCCCTTAATACATTGTCTATTATTACTATAGTAGTTGTGTATTATCACACGTGAACATACATTTCATCCTAATCGGACTTACCAACAGCTGATACTTAATATTTCAATTTGTTGTGATGTAAGAGCGAAAATGTGAATAATTATTCTACTATTATTCCGTTTTACTTGCCATCACATCTTCATTGATCGCTTAGACTGTTCCATGAATTATAGTGTGAGTATTTATAAAAATCAACTCAAATAATTCATTGGTATCGTTTTCTAAGACTACGTTCAATTAGGCAGTTACTAACTATAACCCTAATTAATTCTAATCGTACTCCATACGTACGTACGTAGAAACACCGACCGACACTCATAGTTTTTTAGCCCTGTTTTGATATTGTTGGAGATCGATCTCGTAACTAAATGTGATGTCAGTATGATCCAAATAGTGACAGTTTACTCCCAACATCTTTAAACATGGTTGAATTAGCTGAAGACGCGATTAGACCTGTATTAAATTTATAGAAATGTTCGGATCTCTTAAATAAATTATCATTAATTGATTATCCTAGTTATCTCGATTACCGCACATCTCATTGTGAACTCTCCACTTATGATCCATTACCGTCGCGAGGTAGTGCTCCTATTCGGACGCCATACTATAATACTCTGCAGGAATGAGGTGATGAATCGTTTGGTTTATCCTATCCCATGTTCGCTGCTCGTACGTTATTGAACATCATAGTGTTTTCGCTATGTCTGAAGACCTAACGTGGTTTCGTTAATCCTGGCTCTCAATGGTTCCCACTTTAACCTTATTTTTTATGCGCTGCAGCTGTAAATCACTTATCACTAAATTTATTAATATTTTAATAATCTATCGCGCAACGAGTATTATTAATAAGAGCTCATTTTACTTCTTAAACATTAATGGAGTACAGTTTAGGTTTATTAAGGACTCGATTTCTTAATTTAATATAACTTAAGTCTAATCATTTGTATCCATTGTCAGCTATTGAATAATAATTTTTTGGATTATGATTAAATGATTATGAATCTATATATTATTCGTTATTAATCAAGAAATCGTTTTGGCCGTTGCAATCTCTCGCGAGGACGCAGTCTGGGATCCGTTTCTTGGCGGACCAGTTCTTCCTCCGAATATGTATTGCTATAACTCTCGAACAAAGGAGTCTCCAAACGACCATCTTTTACCTCCTGATACAGCTGATGGAACTTTTTCATTCGATTTACATGGGCAACAATCAGCTGTATGGCGGATCTTTTCTCTGGTATGTTATCCATCAAATAATCTACGTCCGTCTTTCTTTTTAATACAGTCTGCGATTTCGATTGGTCATCTTTCCTTATGGTCGGATCTTTAAACGCGGGTCAGCTACTAACACCATCTCTCCAAGTTTGAATATGGTATCGATCCTACCAATATCAGTGCGTTTTCTATTTACTTCTAGGCTTCGTTACACATTTCGTTTAACCATTTGATGCATTTTTTTGACTGCATATTGGCACCGAATCATCCGTTTCCGTCCTATCCTGTGTATGCAGGCATTGCTCTACAGGCAATCGTGGTTCACATCCGTACAGAACTGAGAACGGCGTTCCAGTAGACGAATGTGGGCTTGAGTTATAAGCAAATACAATGTAAGGCACCCAAAGATCCCATTCATCAGGTTTTCCGGTCATAAGTGTAGTCAATAACTGTCCCAAAACCTTCTTCCAGGACTCCACCTGTCCTTGAGATCGTGGATGATAAGTAGTGGACTTGACATGTTTTATTCCCAATCGATCATAGAACTCTTCACTTGGAGCGCTAACAATGTTTTACAAATTAAATTTACTCTTTATAATTAACAAATTATGTACATTTTAGCGAGATAATATGCATCTTATTTTCAAAACTAAATTCAGTTTTTTGATTTTTTTAATAAAAATATTATTTTAATCTTACTTTATGCCTCAAAAATTGCATTATTATTAAGCAGCTTGCTTATATAAATTAAAGTGAATAAAAG
>JAQIXJ010002760.1:0-14848 GCA_034700185.1 Phthiracarus laevigatus
TTTTGTTCATTTATTAATGCTATTTATAGCGCTATTTTTGTATGCTATAAATGCTATTATTTTGACTCTCTAATGATAAAATAAATTTTCGTAATAATATAAAGTTACGATTCCATTAATACTGTACTTAAATTTTATAATTACTGATAGGGGTTGTAATTGTGTATTACATCACACATATTATTTCTATTATACGATTGAGCATAATTATAATTTAAATAAAAAGTCAATGTGAATAATGTTGAAATTTAGGCAAATTAATTTCGAAATGTGTACCGTATGTAAATTTATAAACGCATTTCCTATGTTCTATAGTATTTTTGTATAAAATTGATATTTTACTCACTATATTTTTTTATTTTACACTTAATCAAGATGTTGTTATTCTGGAAATTTTCAGAATGTATTAGTTAAAAAACTTTTGTTATTTCAAATAATACGTATATAAAATAGTTGAATTTTTTAAGAGAAGAAATGTTATCTTCATCCTGAGGATGTGTATCAGTAGAAAATCGGTATATCATTATTGATCTCATATTCAAGTCAATGGAAATAAATTAATTTTGAGAAAACAATATATACAAAACGATAGCATACTATATTATAATATACAATATAGTGATTGAAAATATTTAATTTTCCCATTCCACTACCGTTCCATTACCGCACTCAAAATTTGTACTGCCATTCCATTACCGGTAAATAAAAAAATTTTCATTCCATTACCGTGCCATTACCGTAAGTTTTTTCTACTCCACTGCCTTTCCACTCATTACCGTTCCACCATTGAAATATTTTAGCAACTCAATTTGGATCAAAAAAAATTTTTTCGTCATTAGTTGTATATTGAAGTCGAAAAAATACTGATTATTTAATGTTTTTAAAATTAGTATTAAAAACTGCAAGAGAATTCGTTGTTATTTGATAAAAACATTACTTAAATTTTCTTCATAAAATCAAACCATAAACCACTACCGCTCCATTACCACGAGCAAAAAAATCGTTGCCATTCCATTACCGGAAAACAAAATTATTTTCATTCCATTACCGTGCCATTGCCGGAGCAGATATCCAATTCCACGGTAATGGAACTATATTTTCAATCACTAATAAGAACTTTTCCTCTAATCAATAGTCTTTAATTTGTATTTAAACTCATACATACAGTGTTTACGCTTCATTTTTAACTTAAAAGTTTATACAGTTTATAATTATTATTATTATGCAAAAAATCACAGAACTATTAATTTTAAACCTTCTAAACAAAATGGATATAAACACTTATATAATAATTTTAGTTATAATTGGTGTAATTTCATTTTCACTATACATGTATAAACTTATTTTTAAAAAATATAAATTATTCAATAATTATAGTAAATTATTTATTCAAATTTATCATAGATTACTAAATCAAAATCTGGATTATTGGAAGAAATTGAACATTTCGGGACCAAAACCAATACCATTTATTGGTACGCGTTACTTATATTTTGTTAAACCAATGCCTGTCGTGGAATTAGAGTGGTATCAAAAATATGGGAAAGTTTTCGGGTATGTGTGGCGTAATCAAAATTTTAAGAACATTTGGTTGTTCTACTTTTAAGGGCAGTATTGTTGTAAAATTTTTCAATAAAAGTAAAAATATATTGTATAAAACTAATGACGCTTAGCCGTTAATACTGTATGTTGTTTAGCGCATGCAAAATAACAGTTATTCTATTTAAAACTGGTTTAATAGAGTTTACAAAACAATTAAAAATCAACCAAACCAAAACCAAATCCTAACCAAAAACTAACCAAATCCTAACCAAACAAAAACAAAACCAAACTTAACCAAAGAAAACCAAACCAAAACCTAACAAAAACCTTACATATACTTTTATCACAATGGTTATCACATTGTATAAAAAATGATTAGTTAATAATCTCGAGCCATTTGAAACATTTATAAATATTTTTTAATTTGTGCATAATATGACTTAGTTTATATGCTTTTATTTTATAGTTGTATTTTATTTAATTCTTGAATAAAAAATTCAACGTTTTTTACAACAATACTGCCCTTAAAAACTAGGACATCCGAATATTTTATGGGTGACTAATAGAAATAATGTACACTCGTTTTTTAAACATTTATTTATTCTTATAAGTGATGCTCAACGCTCAAGTGAATAACTCTGAGAATTAGCGGCAAGCGTTAGTTTTTTTTGCCAACCGAGAGCGTTGTACTGGGCGTTGGGGTGTGAGCGCAAGCGAGCGCGCTGTGCGCATATTAAATATATAATTGTTAGATTTTAGTTAAATTTATAAATAGTTTGAGACCACAAAGATTGGCTCAAAATTGGTTGATTAGTAATATTATAAAGTTTATAAAACTGTTTTTCTAAATATATATATTTACTTTAAGGTATTCATGAAAACGAGTTTAGTTTAATCTAAATTAAATTTTTAATTAAAATTTTTCAATATTGCTCGGATGACCGTGATCGGATGACTCATTTTGTTGAGCGTGAGAGCCTAACGAGTGCAACACTGATTATTCTCAATATTCTCAATATGTTTTTTCTAAGTAATTCGAAATATTAATACATTTACAGAAATTTATTTATATATTAAATAGTTTATATAATGGAAATAAACCAATTATTTCAGTGGCTGAACCAGAACTGATTAAACAAAATTATATATAAAAATTATAAAAAAAACTATAACAATCATACAATATAAATATTTTAAATTAGCTTTTTCATACAATTAAATAATTTGAAGAATGATAATAAATATATAAATAATTAATTCTAAACCAAATATATTAGAATATATAATGGAAACAACCCAGTTATTTCTGTGGCTGAACCAGAACTGATTAAACAAATTCTAGTTCAAGATTTCAATGCATTCCGAAATCGTTCAAAATCATTTATAAAATTTCATCCAATATGGGAAAGGACTATAGCTTTTACACGTGACGATGAATGGAAAAAAGTACGAGCGATCTCTAGTCCAGCGTTTACAAGCGGAAAGTTAAAGAAAATGCAACCATTAATTACGTACTGTTGCAAAAATTTTATGGCATATTTGATGGGATATTGTAAAAATAATAATGAAATTGATATTAAAAAACTTCACGGCGCTTATTCTATGGATGTGATAGCAAAATGTGCTTTTGCTGCAAACACTAATTCACATAAAGATACAGACAATGAATTCATAAAAAAGGGACGCGAACTATTTAATATAAAACCTTGGAAAGTAATTACGGCACTTGTATTACCTTCATTTATATCGGAAAATGATAAATTTACAAAATTATTAAATGTTGCATATGATTCTTCGGAGTTCTTTGTTGAAATCAGCAGAAAATTGATAGCACAACGAAAAAATAATCAAACAGAAAAATATAACGATTTTCTTCAATTACTAATAGATGCGGAAAGAGATGATGAATTATGTAAACAAACAGATGACTTATTTATAAATCACTTTAATGAAGGAAATGATGAAAAGACAGCTAATACTAAAGCTTTTAGTAATGTTGCTGAGAAAAAATTGACTGAAAATGAAATCATAGCGCAGTGTTTTATATTTTTCGTGGCTGGTTATGAAACAACATCGTCAACACTCACTTATTGTTCGTATGAATTAAGTTTACATTCTGAAGTTCAGCAAAAATTGTATGAAGAAATTATAGCAGCATTTGGTGAAGATGGAGAGGTTGACTATGAAATATTAGTGAAGTTACCATATTTAGATGCTGTGATTTCGGAAACGCTACGAAAATATCCGCCTGTATTGAGATTAGAAAGACAAGCAATGAATGACATTAGTTTAGGTGACACTGGTATTACTATTCCAAAAGGAATGATCGCTGAGATTCCTGTTTATGCTATACATTACGATCCGGAAAATTATGAAAATCCTTTATTATTTAATCCCGAAAGATTTATGCCCGAAAATCGATCAAATATCAAACCGTACACATATCTCCCATTTGGATCTGGTCCAAGAAATTGTATTGGAAAGAGATTTGCTTTACTTGAAGTGAAATTAGCTCTCGTTAATATAGTTCGCAAATTCATATTATATACGACTGCAAAAACTATTATTCCATTGGAATTTATAAAATTAAGTTTAGGTAATTTGTCCTCAAAAACTATTATTATCGGAATTAAGAGACGTTTTTAAATGTTCTTATAAATAATACTTAAAAATCCAAAAAATTATTTTGATTACGGAACGTATAAATTTGAAAAATTGTTATTTTATTATCTTTTTTATATAATTTTCAATTATATCATGTTGTGTGATTATATAAGCATTTTTTAGATGTTTTGTATACAAATAACTACAAACGAGAACAGTTAGAAATGGAACTCGATTGTTAAACATGTTGAAAATTACAATGCAAACTTATTATGATTGTTAGGCAATAAAATTGAGCTATTTCTGTAATTAAACTGTATTTGTTCACATACGCCGACATACTGCAAAATCAATTAAATGTAAATGCAATTAATTATTTCATAACTGTTATTTATTTTCAGTTATAAAACTTAATAACGCTTAAAGTAAAATAAAAAATGAATATTAATTAACGTAAAAACATGCAAAACCTAAAGCAATCGCTGAATGCTAATACATATAAATGATCAAATAATTATTGCTATCAATAAATTTTTCACGATTCGATCGAATAATTATTGGGGAAAATTTTTTGAGATGCATAATCAGGTTTGGTATGGGAACGCTTGACACTGGGACTGTGCTCTCAAACACTTTAACAGATTGGCTATAATCGCAACTAAGGTAGTCCTATACAGTAGTCCTATATAGTACCATTTTTTAGCTCACTTTTTTGAAAAAAGGCGAGCTTATGCATTTGACACTGTCCGTCCGTCCGTCCGTCTGTCCGTCCGTCCGTCCGTCCGTCCGTGTGTCCGCACTAGCTCGACCACTGAAATTTGCACGTATTTTAATTTGAGATTTTAAATTAACTTTTAGCTTAGTTTTACTATAATAAAGTGAGCTCTCTATGAATGTGCCGTTCTTGTTTTTATTAAATACTAGTTAGAAACCCGCTTCGCGTAGAATAAATAAACATTTTTAGGCCAAAAATGTATAAAATTGTTTATTCTCGTAACGATGTTTAAATAATTTTAATTTCTGTTATTTTGTTTTATTATTGCAATTTCACACTTAACCATTTCGCGCAATACAACAATAGGTTAAAATTTTTCAGTAATTTTAGATAAATTTTGTAAAATTGACTTATTATTATATTGTAGGATAACGCGACGGGGGGAGAGAGAGAGAGAGAGAGAGAGAGAGAGAGAGAGAGAGAGAATCAAATCATTCTTTTAGTATACTAGTACACCCATCTGCGACCCTCTGCTACTAAGCCTTAACCTAACGTTCATAAAAATAATAAATTAAACAATATATACTATTACCCGTCCGTATAACTTTTATATAATATAAGTTTTGTTATATGCTTTGCCCGTTATATTTTATTTCCCACTTTAATTTTTCGCGCAATACAACAATGTTTTTAAATCCATAAGCTCGACTTTTATTTAAAAAAGTGAGCTAAAAATTTATGTGCTGCCACTAAAAATACATTGTTTTTATATTGAAATTTTTTATTTGAATAGTTTTATTGCGTGAAAAAACAAATGCTGGAGTTTGCGGGAATCCCTCCCATCCTATTAATTTCTAATTTATTCCTATTCCCATCCACCTCGCATTGTTTGGCTACATTCCCACTCCCTCCATCTTTCCACGGGACCCGTTTTCAACCTCTAACACTAACCCTTTTACAGCGATAAAATATTAATCAAAACGAACAACTTTGTATATTAAAAGTTTCTATTATAAAATATTTAATAACATTTTATAAACACAGGTAGACTAAACAATGGTCAAAGTTAAAGATACTATTGTCCACTTATTGTCTTGTTAGAGTTAAAATCATTATAAGATTTTATGCAAAGAAATATGATTAAATTTTAAATTTTCAGCATAACTAGTTTCTATGTTTATTTTTTCAATTAAAATCATATAGTTTAGCATTTTGTTTGCCAATCACTTCGCACAACGGGGAATATTTATCAGGCTCTGCTTTGAGGTTGTATTCAACTTCAAGTAGTTTTGAACAAATCATGTCACTTTGTAAAGCATACCGAATCGTCTCGTTTTGATATTTCACGCATCCGTGACTCAATCCAAATAATAGTTCTACAACTGCCGAAAGTGATGGGTCATTAAGTTTGTGACATCTATTAATGCAAGCTTTATAATTGTCATCAATTTCTAAGAGATATAGATATACATTGTCCACTGCTTCTTGCAAACTGCATTTCTTATCAAAAAGATAAGCAATAACGTAATTCATTGCTTCACCTCTCGCTAACTCAACTTTAAACGACATCAAGTCATTACCAATTATGATACAATCGAACCATAAACCAATTAAATCCTTGTAATTCTTGTTCTCTTTTATATTATCGTTGAGATCAACGTCCAGTAAATATTCGGCAAATAATATCCATTGTAAAGAACAAACATCTACTCTTCTATATGGCATGTATACTTCTAAACCAACATACTTGTTATGTTTTCTATAGTTTGCTCGGAGATGTATATTCATTCTGAAGAAATCGCAAAATGTTTTAATAAGCATACTACTTTTTTCCTCAGAAATAAACGGTAATATTTCTGTCCAAACTTCGCGAAATAGATTTGCTTCGCAAGAGCCGCCTTTGAAATTAAAGCAAAAATAAATCACAATTTACCAGGTCTATTTTGATTATTGGGTTAATAAGATTTAATTTGATTATAATTACTTTATAAAACATTTTTAACAAAAACTCACTTTCTTTAACTTTAGTCAAATCCATAAACTCGTTATGCAAACCATTAAAATAATTAATCAAACCATCAAAGTTATCGTTGGCAACATAATCTTCGCATACGTCATCAATATATAAGAACAGTATGTTTATTTTGCCAACGTTTAACAGTCGTTCTTTATACGCCACTAATGGACGAAGTGCTCCAATCCATTCGTAATGGTTTTCGGTAAATATTTTTTTTGAGATTGTGTTATTTGATAGCCACAGTACTATATTTTGTTTAATCCATTCGAAATCATTCATTAAATTCTTATTTTCACGCTTGATGTTTATGTAAGGAACTTCAGGCATTTTTAAGTTTTTGAACTCATCAATGAATGACATTTTACAGCTTAAGCTATTGTTAGAATTACAGTTAGGTTACTTTTAATCTTTGAAATTCATAATAGAAAAAATTAAATCAAAATTTTATTTATATATCTTAGGATTGAGAACGCCTACAGTGTTACAAGAAAATTTTCCTAAAAACTGTAGGAAATAAACGGCTAAAATATAACATTGTTATTCAGAAAGTAATTAAACTTTATAAACTTTAATAAAAATAAAACTTGTATTGTGCAACTACAATAATAGTGAATAACAAAGTTATGTACCAATATTGTCATAAATCTCATTTATTTGAGTCATCATTTATATATCTTTAGTATCCAATTATATTGTATATTAAAAATATTTAATTTCTTTCATTATAAAATAAAAATAGATAAACAAGTAAAGAATCCCTCTAAATCAATCCAGATGAAAATGCTGGGTGTCATAAAATATGTTACGAGCAGGGTGTCCCAGAGTGGGCTGGGTGGGTTACCTACCCCTCTCTAAGAATTCACAAATGGTTTACCACCATACAAAAAATAATAATAATGAACAATTTAATGTATTTTTAAAGTTATTTGTCCGTTGTCGTTTAAATCCGATTAGTTTAACCCCAACCCCTTATGTTGGAAAAGTACGAAAGTAACCCCACCCCAGCCTGACAAACTCTGAGAGACCCTGGTTGCGAGAATTTATAGTTTATTTTAAGTGATTTTCGAAAAGTTGTATAAAATTCATCTATTTTAAAATATAATGTTAAAACTAAATACTAAAACAATAAATTTACCTATTACTAGAAAGGCAAAATAATAACATTTATTGCAAATAAATATAGGGCCATAAATAGCATTTAAAAATAACATATTATTTCTAAAAAATTACGTATAAGTATAATGCCGTTTTTTTAAATTTAAATTTTTCTAAATCTCTTCTAATTTTTTAGCTCACTTTTATAAACAAGTAAAGCTTATGCTTTTGACACTGTCCGTCCGTCTGTCTGTCCGCAGTCTTATGTCTATAAAGGGATTTCTCCTATTTCTTATAATAATAAAAAGAAGGATTTTCCTGAACTTGACGACTCTAGCTATTTCCGTTCATCAAAACAACTTAGTCATTTGAAAAAGTTAGTTATTTAATTTTAAAAGTTTGTAAATTTGATTAAAATTATGGAGAACTAAAAGAGAATAAGGAAATAAGACTTAAGATATTTAACAAGAATTGGGTTTTGCGTGTTAATTCTTCTATCTGCATACTATAGGTTTAGTTAAACAACATTCAAGCCGTCAATTTGTCTAATGTATTCATGGCGTAGACCATCTTATTTCTCAAAATGGTTTCTTACCATATGGTCAATATGTGGTGTCGTTCGTGACTAATAAATCAAAGATAGGCAAGTAATGTCAACTGAAATTATAAGGTGAATATTGGTAATTCTCGACAAGATTTAGTGCAATACCCGAATAATCTAAATTTACCAGATATTTATTACTTTATAACGGCGACAATTCTGCTATGAACTTTCGACGTAAGTTTAATTGCAATAAAAAAATCTTAACAAATTTAGAAATATATATTGAAAAGTATCTGTTATCATAATAGATTTGATATTATTAATTTAAATTTCGATGTTTTCTAATTTTTTATAGACTTAGATATATTGTCAGATATATGGATTTGGCTATGTCTGTCCGTCTGTCCATCCATCTGTGCACCCTAATAGGATCCATCCCGTTGCTTTGCACAAACCCCGTCTTATATTGATTAAAGGACATTGATATTTACTCTAATAAAGGGATTTCATAAATTTCTAATGTTAATAAAGGGATTTACCAATATTTCATATGCTAATAAATGGATTTGAACATTTTCTTATTTTATTTAAGGGAATTTATGATTTACTCTAATAAAGGGATTTCATAATTTTCTTTAATTAATAAAAGGTTTTACCAATATTTTTTATGCTAATACTGGAATATGAACATTTTTTTGTTAATAAAGGAACTCTTAGGTTAAAATAGAAAAAATAGGGTCAAAAATAGCTTTAAAATTGTCATTAGTTGCTATAATAGGAAAGAATACGATAAAATAAGCGAAATTATACATAAATAGCCAAAATTAACAATAAAATTTGAGTGGCATATGCCGATTTTTGCAGTTAAAATTGTGATTTTCAGACTCAAAATGGAAAAAATTACAGAAAAACTAGATAAAATATGCAAAATAAGCAAAAATAACAAAATTTGATTAATAATGAAAGTTTGCGGTAAAGATATTGACATGCAGACTCAAATTGGTAAAAGGTTATCAAAAAAACTGGCTGAAATCGGCAAAACTAGGCTAAACTGACAAAAAATTATTAATAATAATAGTGACATATGCCGCTATTTGCAGTAAAAATATGGATTTTTAATCTCAAAAAAGTAGCGAAACCTAGTCGAAATAGGGGAAACTCAATAAAAAGGTCAAAAAGTAAAGTGGCATATGCCACTAATAAGCGGTAATAAAGTGATTTGTTTTTGTCTTCTTCTGCTTTTAACATAATGTTTAACTTATAACAAAAAATATAAAATAATGGGAACGAGCGAATGAAAAAAGCGAGCGACCATATATTATCAAAAATATAAACAGCTAAGTCAGATATTAAAATGTTATCATATTTGTTTTACAAATAATAATGGACAAGAAGGCTCTAAAAGCATACATGTTTTTATTAAACTAAACCATATGTGAATAGCAAGCGCACCAATATTTTGCGCAACATTCTACAAAGGCTAGTGTAGAGTTGTACTTTCCGTACTTTCAACCCTCCTAAACCTCCCTTAAACTAAATAATTTAAAAATTTCATTAGTTTTGCCCAGTCCTTCATTAGATTCCCTATAACTTTTCTGCTTATGGGGTAATCGTATCTCTTACCGTTTGGTCAGAAAATACGGGCAAAAAAACACCGCTACCAAATTAAATATATAGATTTTCGAATTTTCTTTTCGATATGTCTTTTGAATAGAAATCCCTATCTAATACTGATGGCATCTTTGCAAAATTGATCGAAAATAGCAGTTTTCTTACAAAAAATATTTTACTATTTTTACTTATTCTTATAAAATAACATATTTAATTAGATTAAAAGCACAGCAAATAAATTAATTATTTAAATATAGTACTGTACCACTTTAAATTTCAATACAATTTAGTAGCAACAATTTAATTTTTTATTGACTAATAAATAAACTTTGATTTTCCTGAATAATCTATATTTTAAAACTTTTTTCTTTTTCCAGTTTAAAATTACTCTGTCTCTGTGTTAATAAAAATTTTATTGAAAACCATAACCATTTATTAAATCTTATTAAAGAAATAACGGAAAAAACTACAATGGCTAACAATGGTTATGACTTGCAATAAAAGTTTTTATGAAGTTTAATAAGTTTACTATCTTTTAAAATTTTATTTTAAACTAGTTTACTTTAACTGAGTTTACAATGTTTTTATTCCTGATTTTTTTGTCGCTAATCATAAGTAATAAAAATAAATTATAAAATTTTTTTCATTCTATAATAAACACGTTAACGACTAATACGAAAGCTTAAAAGATTTTATTTTGACATTTAAAAACATATTTTGAAACAAGTTTTTAAATTATAGAGAGCATAGAATATTATAAACTGAACACAGCGTCAAAAAACGTTATAAATAACATCAATCAATAAAAATATTTTTTTATTACTAGTGTTATAAGAAGAGATGAACATTTAAAGAAAATCTTTAATGTTTTAGGAGATAACACTAATAAAATAATAGATGTGTGCGAATTATACTAATAAACATTTTATGTTCCTGTAAAACGTGAATTTTACTAATAATTCCTAAAAATCTAGTATGAACCGAATTTTCTTTCTGGTTAAAGCATAAGTATTTCAATTTAAAACAAATCTTAACCGCTATTGTAATTCAGTTCAGAAATCTTTGTAATGTTATTTTCAATTCTAAAAGTAAAATTATAGTCTTTAGAGTAAAATTCAGCATAAAATATGATAATATTTGGTAGATTATTAAAGAGACTATTTCATAAAGAGACTATTTCATAAAGAGACTATTTCATAAAGAGACTATTTCATAAAGAGACTATTCTGTGTTTTTTATAAACTGTCCATTCTTTCTCATTGTGGAGATAATAGCTATTTTTTGAAAAAGTAGCGTTGAAAATTTTTTAGCTCTCTATCTAGAAAGAAGAGCTAATGGATTTGACCCAGTCCCTCTGTCTGTCAGTCCATGGGTCTGTTCAACTAAACTTTTGAATCCATTCTGTCTTTTTTATTGAATAAGGTGACAACGGGTAAACGTTGGGACCGTATGTGATGACAAAGCTTTGGGCAAATGATACGTTACGCGAGTAGCGTTTACGCTATTTGACAAAAAGTACAAATTCTCTGAGAGGTCACCGTATATAAACCGCACATTAACTCGGTTGTTCACATTTTGGTGGCAAATCAGGCCACCAGAGTTAAGCAACATGTTCAATGAGATAGTCACTATATAAACTTTATATTATAAAGCATTGGCATTGGAATACTAATCGTGTTACAGTTTATAAAATTTTTGCGTTGTTTCAATTTAAAACATTTCCATTTGTCTTAACGATTATCGATAGATTAAAATGATTAATTGTTGGTCTTATTTATGAAATTATGATGTTAAGAGACAATTTATTAAATTAAGATGTAATCAATAAATAAATATATAAATAAAATTGCATTTATTATTTGCATTTATTATTAATATTAGTTTAAAATAATTGAACAGATATAATACTATCTATTGCTTAAAATAAATTTTATTTACATATAAAAGTTAAAATAATAAGGTTTACTGCAATGCTGTAAGTAATTCATAATAACTAAAAAGATTATATCTTCATTTTCAGACAAATTTTTCTTAACATTACTAAAAGCCTTACAGTAATATTAGCCTTTTTCATCTTTTCCTTCGTTAAAGTGATTTATAGATAATTTGTCTGTTTTATTAAATAATTCATCATCTCTTTCCCCATCTATTATTAATTGAAGTAAATCGTTATATATTTCTGTTTGTTTGATATCCGGTGTCTAATTAATTTTCTGTTGATTTCAACAAAAAACTCGAATGATTTATATGCAATATTTACATCTTTTGTAAATTTGTCATTTTCCGATATAAATGATGATAAAATTGATTCTATTATTAGTTTCCATGGTTTTAAATTAATGAGTTCGTGACCGTTTTTAATAAATTCATTGTCTGGATCTTTATGTGAATTAGGATTTGGATCAACAGCACATTTTGCTATCACATCCATTGAGTACAATGACACATTACGCAATAAGTATTTTATAAAATATATCATTACACCTCATGAAGTTTTTTAATTTCAATTTCACTATTATTTGAACACATTCAAAATCTTTGCAACAATAAATAATTAATGGTAGCATTCTCTTTAACTTTCCGCTCGTAAACGCTGGCTTAGAGATCGCTCGCACTCTTTTCCATTTATCTTCACGTGTAAAAGCCATAGTCCTTTACACTATTGGATACAAATTTAGAAGTAATTTTGAACAATTTCTGAATGAATAAAAATCTCGAACTAGAATTTGTTTAATCAGTTCTGGTTAAGCCACGGAAATAAATGGTGTTTTTCCATTAAATAAACTAAATAATATATTAATAAATAAATATTAAATAATTTATTATTAACGTTCTAGTGGTTATAAAGCAGAAGATAAAACTTTGCAATGGATCAACGGCCATGAAATAAAGTATACTAATTTTGCACCAGGTCTATCAGATAATGATTTTCCATGTTTTCAAATCTATTTTGAAATAAATACAGGATATAAATGGTATGATAGGCCATGTTCTTTACAACATTTTGTTATGTGCGAATATTAAACCGTAAAAGCTTTCATTTCTTTAGTATAAATTATTTTAATTAAAAATCTATTGATTAATAATTTTATTTGAACTGCAAAATAATATTAAGATTATTAGCAAACACGTCAATTTATTTCATGATAATATTCTCGAAGCCATCCCTTTATAATGTCGATTTCTTGTTTCCTGGCAGCAGTTAATTCTGGCGGATCATTAGGTCCAGTGGCGCGTAAGTCCTCGTGATGACAGGCACTCGGTATCTTAATAGAAACCAATGTTGGCGAAAGTGTTTCCAGTACACCGCCAGCACTCCATGGATCCCTTAAGCCATTACTAAATATGATATTACTCGCACTCTTTATATCCCGTCCGCCAAACATCATCACTGCTTTCTCATATTCGGCATAAACGCCGTATTTTTCATAGCAGTCTTGAGCGTATTTCGTGAAATTTCATGGATTATCTTCGAACATATCATTTATACCATCAGAGCAAACTGGAAGCACCATTTCATTGCAGGCCTTCATTCAAAAACATAATCATTTGCCTTATTTTTTGCTATATAAATAATTTTTTAAGTATTAATCACCTGAAAATTCCATCCATCCATACCTAAATCGGGTGAGTCTGAAGAGATATCATTACATTTGGTTTGTCCCGTATATTTAATATTGAAACGCCATCATTAAATGCTTGGAAATAGAAAAATTATCAAATTTATTGCCAATTATTAACATAAATAGTTTTTCACGAATCGACTGATTAATTATTAGGAAAAATATTTTCGCTTTACTCTCCAGAATTTTTCCGAAAGTGCCGTCAACACTACTATATCCCATTTCATTATCCAATAATAGCGTGTGTATCAGAGCATTTAGTCGTTGAGGTAATGAATTTGGAATGTGTTTTGACAATAATTTAGTCATACCTTCGGCAAAACCGATATAAACATGTTTTTCCAAACTAAGACGATAAGCGCCGGCAAAGTAACCACAACCATATTTCAGAAATTTAAAGTTAATGTGTTTGTCTGGGATTAGATTGAGGGCTTAATCAGTCATTCATTAGCGACATGTGGTACGCATTAATATCAAAGTAGAAGTTATTATGTTTTACATATCTGCCAGTGTTATTCTCCGTAATGTGTTGTATTATCTTTACCAATAATAACAGACTGACGAACTAAATCTTTAAATCCATAAATTACCTAATGTTATGTATCATCATATATACATATCTCAAAGTTGTCTTTCTGTCTGTGATACCTTTATAGGCGCCTCCCCTGGTTACTGCACCCCCTCGACCCCTATATTATTGGATTCAGCTTGAAGAGAGGAGTGCAAGTCGGGGTGTTTCGAGGTGGTGGGACCAACCCTATAAAAGGAGGGGCAAAAAAAATTCTAAATACCTATCCACACCTATATAATTCAATCCAGCTCGAAGAACTGAGTAAAATAAGGGGTCACTCGAGGTGGTGGGACACACCCCCTAAAAAAGGAGGGGCAAAAAAAATCTTAATACCTATCCACATTTATATAATTCAATCCAGCTCAAAGAACTGATTAAAATGAGGGATCACTCGAGGGGGTGGACCCCTCCTGAAAAAATGGGGGCTCTAAAACTGATTTAATATCATTATAAGCTTCTCTCTTGAGAATCCACCCACTAGGTCTGAGTCGGGTTGTCGGGTTGAATCGGGGTGGGTCGGGGTGGG
>JAQIXJ010002761.1:0-14842 GCA_034700185.1 Phthiracarus laevigatus
TTCGAAAATCGTTAGAAAAACCGGTGCAAAATAGTTTATTAATCGTTAGAAAAAATTGATCAAATCGTTAGAAAAATTGTTTAAAAAAATTATTGATTTGACTCCAAAAATTTTAAAAAAGTGAAGGTCCTTAAAACTCATCGGATTAAAAGGGCAATATTTCGAGCTTTATGGCTTAAAATTTTTAGAAAATTCTTTTTATAAATATTTTCCCATTGAAATACAGGAAAATAAGACCCCACTTAAAACTTATCGGATTTAATTGACAAGTTTTTGGATTTTACCGACAATTTGAACCAAATTTTTAAAAAATTCAATTCGTTAGAAATTAATAAAATCGTTAGTTATTTTTCAAACCGTTAGAATCGCTAATTAAAATTAACAATTTTTGAATTATTTAAGTTAAAAAACAACTTTAGTATAGTTACCAATATGTTTTAGATTGGTTTAAGCAAATCGTTAATTAACGATTTTCGAAACCATCATCATAACCAATGAGTAAAATTAAATTATTTTTTGGAATATAAAATTAAATTTTAGGTTTTTTTGAAAATCCTTTGACAATTATGTAATTATATTATTGGCAAAACTTTAATTACAGGATTCAAATATTTGGGATTTTTTCGTCTGGTTTTATGAGTTCTTATCATAATAAAACTTTGAAAAATCACAAAACTTATTGCGCATATGTTTATAAATTTTCACAATTATATTACCTTAAAATTTTATTTAATTCATTAAATATGTTTCTAACAGACTGCAAAAACAGTATTTGTTTTTGTATGTTTGTGCCCATTATATTAATAAAAGGATTTCTTCGAATCTTATGAGGTATTAATAAAGGCATTATTTGTATTATATTATTAAACTAGATATAAACCAAACTTCGGCAGCCAAATTAGATTCAAGTTTTGATAAAATGGATTCGGACTAACGACAAAAAATAGATGTTTATTTGTAACGAATTAGAAGTCCTACTCCTCTGGTAAATGTTGCAGACAGTACGATAACATGGTTGAAGGGTATTTTTAAAAATCTTTGGACTCCTGAATATGGTCCTTGTAAGTCAAACGCCTAACTCCTCGAGTGACTTCTCGAGTGACCCCTCCATTCTTTAAGTCGAGTTGAACGATATTGGTGTCAAAGGATAATTTTAAAAATATTTAGACTACTCCTGAATGAGGGGATGCTCATCATCTCGAAACTTCTGTACTTGCATTCCTCTTTTTGAGATGAATCTTTTATTACCAAAGGGATGTTTCAAACGATATTTATTTAATATATATATATATTTAGTTGTTTTGTTATTGGGACATTGGGGAACGTCTCATACAATATTAGAAATTTTAAAAAACCGATATCTCAAACAGAAGCTCATATTAACGTGATTTAATGTGTCTAAATGGACAAAATTTGGATTTCAGTGAAACTCGAGTAGACGTGGTAGGTTTTGGTGACATTTTGGTTTCGGTTTTCGTCTATAGTCTATAGCTGAGCACGTCATACTACCAATGAACGATTACGGAGGAGGAGCTATGTATATGATAGAGTCGCTGTTTAACCTATCATGCGGTGTTAGAGTGTCTGTTATAAACCTAACCCAAGTTTTAATACGTAAGAGTTGGTGTATGAAAAAAGGGGAGGAACAGGTTTTAGTCTACAATGTATTTGTCTACAGTTTATTGCTAATGTTAAAGTATACGGACTTCCGACAATGTTAAAGTATAACTAATGTTAATGTATAGCTAATTTTAAAGTAAAACTAATATAGTAAATTTGCATTTCCAGTATTCCATCACACCGTAACGTTGAACTTATTGTTGATTTTTAAGCCATTCTTGATGTATGAGTATGGTATGTAGACTCTGGGGCGCTCTATTATAACTTTTTTAAACCGATGCAATTGTTTAATCAATGCTAAGAAAATCCTAATGTCATTCTATTAAAATTTTTTTCTTCATATTTTCTGATGGAGACATATGGAAAGTGTCAACTAATTTTCATCAAACAAACGATAATAAAATTATTTTAAAATTATATTAATATTACGGTAACCATTTGACACGTTTGTGAACGATTCGCATAAGGTTTTAATAAAATTTTACTTTTATAAGCTATATCTTTATATTTTATGCTATTTTTATTCTTAGTTTTCAGTTTCATAAAAATAAATAAGTTTAGAAAAACAAAAATATATTGACAAAAAATTAATAGGAACGCCAATTAGGATTAATTACTTAAGATAAAAGAAAATCCTAATGTTAACCTATGAGAAGATATTTTACATATTCTCTGATGAAGACCTATGGAAAATGTAGTCTAATTGGCTCAAAACTAACGTAAATAAAATTATTTTTTAAAAATAATAATGTTTTTGTGACCAATGCGTGTCTGTCAACGTTTCCCGTAGGGTTATCATTAGATTTGTATTTTTAATGCAAGCTTTTAAATTTTTATTCGCATAAATCATTTTAAATTTTAATTTCTATCTTTTTTATAATCAGGAAGAAAAAATAAATAAAAATTAAATTAAAAAAAATAAAAATCAACAATAGTTAATTAAAATTTTTTAAAATATAGAAAAAGCTAATGTTATCCTATGTTTAAGCTTACGAATGGTACATATGGTTAATAAAGCTATAATATTTTAAAAAATATCAGTTTAAATCTCCAGGTTTTATGAAAGTTAGCCTACACTTTCCAATGATCTTCAACATAAAATATGAAGAAAAATTTTCTCATAGGATTAGGATTTTCAACATTAGGATTTTCTTAGCATTGATTAAACAAATGCATCGACTTAAAAGAGTTATTTTGGAGCGTCCCAAAGTCTTCATGCTATTCTCATACATCAAGAATGTGATAAAAATCGAAAATAATTTCAAGGTTACGGTGTGATGAAATACTGGAATAACAAATTCACTATAATGTTAGTTTTACTTTAACAATAGCTGTACATTGATGGAAATTATTTGTAGTGCAAGTTTAAGGTTAATATGTATGAACATTTCAAAGCTGTAAATACTTTGAAGGGCACTTGTCTGTAGGACTGGACTATAACAAGGTTGCACTAAATCTATATTCCTTACTAGTGAAAACCGGAGTTTGAAAAACTCTAAACGTGCTCAAGTTTAACATGAATGAATGTCTCAAACAGTAAAAACTTTTAAAATTCCATCTCTAGAATATTTGATTAAGGATAGTATTTATTTGTTTAATAAAAATATGTTAATTAAAGAAATTACTAATTAACGAAATTACAAATTAATGAACTAACTAATTATGGAATTTCCTAATTAAAGAATTTAATAATTAACAAAATTTATAATTAAACAATCTTACAACTTAATGTATTTACAAATTAACGAATATATTTAATAAATAGTGTACTAATTAACGATTTAAATAATTAAACAAGTCAAAATTCAACAAATTTAATAAATAATGAACTAACTAACTAATGAATTCAAAATTAACCACTCTTAATTAAAGAACTAACAAATTACTAAAATTGTAACTATATTTATTTTAATTAGTCGACTGGTGAATGTACTTTTAACTAAATACAAATTTTTTATTTAACTATTTGATGTAAATATTTTGCCTATTCATTATTATTTTAAACTATTAATAGCAGATATGTCATGTTTAGCCCACATAATTTAATATAAGCTATACCTTAACACACATAAATATATTCATGTATAATTATAGTGACTCTTGTTTTGTTTTCTGGAATTGGCAGTATATACAATTATGTTCATTATTTCCTTTGAAAGCACTAAAGTAGTGGTTTCAAATGAAGTATTAACCATCTCTGTACTTTGCCAAATCGAAAATTCTCCAATCGTACTTTTCCCTCCATTTTCAAGTTAAAATTAAATCTTTCCTTGTGTTGGATATGGTGGGATATTTTCCCTTTTTATAAGATTATAATGTCCTAATGATAATTATAAATTTTTATTGCCGTTTCCTTTGCGAGATGTGTATCATCATCAATGCCTTCTTTCAAAATTATCTTACGTCATTGTAAACCTTTATTAAATTTCATGTATTTACAGTTAAACTAAAATATACTTGAGGGCTTGGTTTTGTAATTTCTGTAGACGTTGATTCCATTACTTTTTCATTAAAAGAGATTAGCTTGTATTTTACTTTTCTAAGTGAATATTTGTTATGAGATAAATCCACTATATATGGCTCACCATCTAAATGCACTTCATAACGCATCAATAATACCACTTTGTTCCTTTAAATTTTTGTAAAATTAAACAAATATCTATCGAAAACAATATATTAACGTTTTATGAAAGTGATATAAAATCAGTTGTATATGTTCGATTTGCCGTTTAACTAAAATCAAAGCACAATATTACTATCATGAAATACCTTTTAAAAAATAAATCAGTTTAAAAAACAGTTAAAAGTTAATTATAATATCAAAAATGCCTATCCAATGCAATAAAATGCTTAAACTTCCCTTTATTAAATACAATAAATCGGTTAAATTTTTTATTATTATTTTAATTAGCTGTTGCTGAGCACTAATTCGTTTGTTGTTCAGTTTGACTGATGTATGTGATGACTTAAATGGTATTACCATTTGTTTTAGACTTTAATGAGTTTGTGATTCTCGAGAACATCGAGTACTTGTTGTTTAATGATGAACTGGTTCTACCAATACATTGTATGTGATACCAGTGAAATTCATCTTCTATTGTTAATAATCGCTCAGAAGAATTTGATATTCGTTGATGGTGTCGCTAACTATCAACTTGAAATAAGACTTAATTTGGAACGAAGTGAGACTTATAGCCATAATAAATAAAACCCGTTATAAAACAATGCATAAAAGCACTCAGTTTTTATCACAACTTTTTTATACAAAATATAAATTCTAAGTAAATATTTTACATTTAATATTAAATATTAAAGCATTACGTTAAACAATAAGTATACAATGAGTTGTAAACATTGAACTTAAGAGTAAATTTCAGAATAAATAACATTTGAGTCATATATAGGCATAATTGTATTGAATAAAAAGAGTTGTGTCTATAACATTGATAATGTTAATCGTTTAAATTGCGTTATTATCACTTTTCTATGATTAATAATATTTGAGTAATTATGCGATCTGAACTGTAATTGATTGACATTTAAATCAAGTTGGCTTAAAGCGAGTTTGGTGCAAACGTTGCGATAATAGCGCCATATCATTATAAATAACATTTTTCTTTATTTAATTTGAGCGCACTGATTTTTAACTTCAAATATACAATTTTTTTATTTAGAATAATAACATTTATTCATAAAGTGTTGTCAAATAGAAATTAATTTGAATATAACTAATAGTTTATTTTACATTTTATAGACTTTATTACTGATTTGCGTATTGTTGAGAATGTGGAAGATCATTGTTCAATACTTATACTACATTTAATTTCCACGCGGTAGAGCGTATATCGTTTTTTATCCTGAATAAATTTTTTTATTTTTACTTTTAATATTACAAACTATTACTAAATTTGGTGTTATCGGATTGTGAAAAAATAATTAAAACTAATAAATAAAACAAAGTTGTAAAGTAAATTAGATTAAACAATAATAATGGACGTTCATAATATCCGAATGGATTTTAATTATTTTATAATAATATTAATTTTGCTTACTTTTTATTAAAGTAAGATTACAATATAATTGTTTGAACTTTAATTTTTTTAATAATAATTTCGTAATACTATATATCATATAATTACTAATTTGAGTTGTGAACGTAATATACGATCTGAATTGTTATTTAATATGGAATATTGACATATGTTTTGATTTTTGATAGATTTGTACGTTGTTAATATAAAACGAATGAGTTTGACAAACAATAAATTGATGACTGTTCATAGTGGGAAATTTAGGACATCTTGAGCAGTGTAACCTGCATGTTTCGCAAGTCAAGTATTAGCCGATTAGGCTGATGAAAAATCGGATATATGCTAATATAATAATTTTTTTCTACTTTTAATATATAAAATTTCAATAAAATATAATATATGGTTATTCCAGGTTTTGGGTTGGGTCAGAGGTCAAAACTAATTTCATCATCGTGTTAAACACTCGCATATTAATCTAAACAAAAGTGATTCAATCATGAGAAGCTCACTATCTTAACTTTTAGTTAAGATAATAAATTTATTTAATAATACTTCAATAAATTTATTAAAAAAACTCTTTACTAAATTTGGCTAACTTGTTCAGAAACTAAATTTTTAGCTCACTTTTATAAAACGGAGAGCTAATTTATATTACTCTTTAACACAATAATAAATATTCTTGTTAGCTTCAGTGTGACTATCATGTTATTAAATGAAAATTGAGCTCTTTATTAATTTTACTTTCTTTATGAACTTAGTTTTGTACTCCATGCCACATAAATATATATCTCAAACTTACTCCACGCCATACACAAAAATTAATTAATCTAACTTATCAATCAGTGTTATATTAATAATAATGTTATCTGTAAAATTCAATTCGATTTAATAATTATTCATAAGTTTAATGAAATTAATGTTTAAATATGTAATGTCTTTTAAGCTATCTTATATAGAAAATAATTTTAACAATTTTTATATTTGAGTGAAGTATTTTCGCTTTGTTTTAATTACGTGTCCTTTTAATTATGATTTACGTGTAAATTCTATATCACACTTTGCATACACAATATGTTGCGAAAGAAGTTTAAAGTGTTCTTTGAAAGAATCCATTCGTGAATATATTTTTTGCAACTTTAATTCAAATCCTGTATCATCTTAAGGCCTTTTTATTATTTTCTTGTGTAATATTTTTCCATTGCAACTGTCAATTTTTCATGCATATTAATTCTTGAATTAATTCAGTCATTATCGTTTTGTGCTAATATTTTGTTGGTGTTGTTGCTGATGATTGATTAATTCTAATAAAATATATTCATTTTTGATAAATTTCTAATTGATTTTTTGTAATAATTTATTTTTGGTGGAAATTCAACAAATCTTTTCTATTCTTCCATTATATATTAACCAGAATCTTTTAATCAATAAAATGTAAACAAGATTAAATGCACGTGTATTTGTTTAAAGAAAAATGGATGGTGTTTATACTAACTGATTCAGAGTGATAGGGGTCACACTCAGACAGAAATATAAATCATTTAATGTCGTGTTTTCAATATACCATAAAAAATTATTTATCAATATCGGAGATTTCTTCGAACATTAAAAATATATCTCATATTGAACTCATTGTCCCGATTCATAAATTTTGGAATTGTATGTCGCTATTAATTATTTTTTATTGTATCCGTTAACCAATTTTCTGTTATCAATTAAATCGATTATTAAATTTTGTGTTGGTTTCCATTTAATAAAATATTGCTTTTATCTATTTTGAATATAAATTTAGTTTCATAAATTTTTTTAATTATTTTACACAACAATATAATCGATGATTTCTCAATTGTATGTAAATCAAAATCCAAATACTCGCCGAATATTATTTTGAATAATTATTAGGAGATATGTCAAAATTATATCTTATTTATAATTTTTTTCAAAACAAAGATAAATTTAAACGTAACCTCGAAATACACGTGTTTTATAGCCAAAACAAGTTATGTAACACTACATAAATAACGGTTTATATGATAATAAAATATTATTGCACACTACAATCTAATCCACGCCGAAGAAAATAATTCAATTTGATCATTACATGGATAATCTTTGCTTAGAGTTAAAATTAAATTAATATATTTTCGCTCATGAAACTGATTTTTTTCGCTTTCGTGTCAGAAGCTCTTGTCAGGTGTTTTATGCGGTGTAACCTTCCAAACGTACTAAATCTTAGGTCCAACATCGGTCTGAGCCGGCAGAGCCAGTTTATTCTAATAAAACTAAAGCCCTTTCTGCTCGGTTCGAAAAAATAGGTCTCAATCGGCCCAACATCGTGAATAAAACTTGCTTTTCCTCTTAGCTTTAGTTTAATTATATAATAACTAGGGCTTTGAAAATCGTCAGATAAACAAGTGCCAAATCGTTTGTTAATCGCTAGAAAAGTTCCAAAATCGTTAGAAAAATTCATTAGAAATATCAGATACTAAATTAATCTAAAAATGATTTATAATTACTTGAACCATATAATATTTCATTTAAAATTTTATTGTTATAAAAAAATTACTTTAAAATGAAATCTTTAGATGCAAAAACTAATGGTTGTGATAGTTATCATTTTCAGAATTCATTTGTTCTAAATAAATTAATCCATGACAATCGTCGAACGCGTTTAGTAAACTTTAAATGAGAATATTTTTTACCAAATTACTAATTTATATAATTTTCAGTGCATTTTAAAATAAATTCCTTGAAATCGTTAGATAATATTAAAAATCGTTAGATTCGTTAGAAAAATTAAAAATTTTAAAGTGAATTTAAGATCTACAATGAATAATATCAAGATATATAAAGTTAGAATTTAGTAATTCTGTTGAAAAACTGATTCGTTAATTAACGATTTTAAA
This sequence comes from Phthiracarus laevigatus, assembly GCA_034700185.1. NCBI lineage: Eukaryota > Metazoa > Arthropoda > Arachnida > Sarcoptiformes > Phthiracaridae > Phthiracarus > Phthiracarus laevigatus. The sequence continues at coordinate 8,555 of JAQIXJ010002761.1, forward strand.
GCCCTAATAATACCTTAACATCTTTCTATTTTACTTAAGGCCGGAGGAAAATTTTAGTGTCCAAAACGTTAGTCTAATATAAACCACTAAACGGGATTTACTAGTACTCTTTAATTTTGTAAGCAATTTATTACTATAGATTAAATAAGCTAATAGTGGGGAATGAGTGTCTATTTACTATAGTAGATACGGATTATGCGGATGGGATGTGCGAGTGTCAGTTCGAATCTTGTCTGCTTTCTTCCACTTCTTTAGATTAAAATGACCGGCTTTTGATGTTCGGATTGTCTGTGCCACAGTATATATATTAGTGTTGTATAGTATTCTTGGTATTGGAATAGGAATAGAATAGAAATACGGGAAAAATGACCGAAAGAATAGAATAGGAATAGTATAGAAATTATTTAAAAATTTAGGAATAGAATAGGATTATAATAGAAATATGTTTTAAAATTAAAGAATAGAATAGGAATAGGAATAGAATAGAATTATATTTTGATTTTAAAGAATAGAATAGGAATAGAATATAATTAGAAAGTTGGTATATAAACAACACTATCTACTATATTCGTTGGTTATGGCTTTGTAGTACACGTCTCCCTGACGATGATATTGCTAATGCAATAGTAATACATATACTGTATAGCTACTACTGAAACAACATATTAAATGCGTAAACAAAAATATAAATTTAATTAAATGGTATAATATAAAAGTTGTAAGAATTCTTGATTATAACCCCTTCTTGGATAGTAAACTAATAAAATCCGAAATAAAGTTTCCCACTTTCGTCTCATTAACTTTGAAAAAAATTATAAGTAGTTTTTAGAGTAACCATCTGTTCATAATTAGGATAAATCGGGAGATTTTTTTCAAATTTTAAATATTTTCGCTTAAAGTTGGTCGAGGGTCGAGAGTCGAGAGATAAAGTGTACTAAACTTTTGACGGGCAATTATAATGCTAAACTTATAATAATTTGTCTGAGCCGGGAGTTCCAAAGTGAAAATTCGGGAGACTACCGGAAACCGGGAGCATTCGATCACCAATGTATTATCAAAACATTCAACATTTAATATTTTAAATTTATGTTTCAAATTTCTTTGGAAATAAATAACGAAGAATACACTCTAAAGGGGAAATATTTAGTGTAACCAAAATAAACGAAATTTTGAAAAAGTATAATTTTTGTTGTTTTCACACATATTTAAAATGTTTTATTAAGGCAACAATAAATACACAATTTCAGTGTAATTTATATGTCATGCCATACACTAGTGATTCGTTTTATTTACAGAAAACTTCATCAATAACTTGAAATTATTGAAATCTAGTGTCTGGCATGACATATAAATTACACTGAAATTGTGTTATTATTGTTTACCTAAATAAGTTTTTAAATATAAATAAACGAAATTTGTTATAAAAATTGTTAAACGCGATAAAACAAAACAATTTTTAGAATTAATAATACACAAAAAGCACAAACCAGTATCTTATTTTATATTAATCGCTTCATCCTCTTTCCCCGTTTTCTCAATCCCTCTGTCTTTCTCCTACAATTATAAAATTAAAATGAATTATTTTTACTTATATTACAGTATCTAAAATGTTTTTAACTAATAAAGAGCTTTTATTTGTATCACTCAAGAAATAAGTGTGATATTCAACAATAAAAGAATATGTAACGAGTATATTAACAAATATAATACGTTATACTGGCTATAATAGAAATAAACTTATTGTTGTGCGTGAATTAAAGAAATAATATGTATTAATTCCAGGTTATTTATAACAATGTTCCAAACACTTATCGGGTTAACGATAATTTCTTGGTATTCGAACCAAATTTTTTCTAATTATTTCCAGAGGTAGCTTAACAACTTTGAAGTTTTACATTTTTTACAAAAAATATTAGCTTTTTAAAGCATTGACGTCGACGTCAATCCACGCAAGTGTTAAGCAAACATTTTTTGTCTATTCCTACGAATGCATAGAAATGTTCTACTAAGCCACGCCCACCATTCTAGTTTGCTTAACATTTCAATGCATTGATAGGAATAGACAAAAAATGTTTGGTGCTAAGCATAGTAGTCTATTGGGCGTGGCTTATTTAGAACATTTCTCTGCATTGAGTGGATTACTGCGCGCAGATAATGTATTAAATTTTTTTCTGTCCTTGAACTTTCAAAATTTTGTGAAAGGCACAATGTTTTGATAATTTGGGATGAGATACAGCCTACAGACACATTGAACATATTAGTTACTTCACGATAAAAAAACTTTGATTAATATTCAGAGATAAAAATTAAATAAAATGGTTTTATATCACACAGATTTTATATTTAATGGAGAAGAAAAGTTAATCTCATCCATATTATTTTTTGGTGGTTAGAGCTAGAGCTCGTGAAAATTTTCCAAATTTTTTAATTGAATTCCCAAAAATTGGAAATTAATTAAGTTTTGTTAAAGTTTAATACAGATATATGCGCTTCATTGACCAAAATGGTATAACGTATGTGTTATTATTTGAAATCATTGAGAAATTTAAAAGTTTATGTGAGAAATAAAAATTTTTTAAAACGAAACCAAATAAATAGATTAAAGCATTAAAAGTTCACCTAAATTTTTGCACAAATAATAAATGAATGTTTTTAATAAAACAAATTGATATTTCCATTACATTAATATAAATAAAATAAACGCGTGTCATATCATTTAATTTAATTGTTTAGCCTAAAATATTAAATATAGACTAAAAGTGCACAGACATTATATCACACTTTTATTATTTGATGTTTGTTTTTATACTGTTAGTTAGAAATCGAGAGAATAACCATAAAGCTATACATAAATGAATAAACCGTTGGTTCCAAGGATATTAACCAACTAAAACTTATATATACTGTACGTATAAACAAATATCAGAATTTTGATCGTAACTTCGTTAAACCAGTGAAAACTAGAAGTGTTACAAACAAATATGGATAAATCGTGTACTTTATTATAAGTCATTCGAAAGATCTCAAATTGCAATTAGGGCTGTCTATGTGCAGAGCATTCAAACCGATAGCTATCATAGCTATTCAAGATAATACTCTATTATAGTTAAGTGATCGCTATTTTATATGATATTTCCAATAACTTATAAGCATGTACTCTATCTATGTGTTTGTGTGTCTACAATATTTTACAAGTAATTTCTAAGTAAATTATTATGCTGTTTTTTTGCACATTGCATTAAAATGTATTTTATTAGAAGTGATATTCTAAAAAACTAATGTCAAATTTCCGTTTATGCTGATTCACATTCGCCTTCGTATTAGCATTAAAGTTAACATTACTAGACTTATTAATAAATGCTTTACAATCACTATATATTCAAGCATTTAGTTATATTGTTTATAATATATTTCTGCGTAAACTTTTTATTCCATTACTATATAATCAAAAAATTCACACATTTTAAAGTTTAAACATTTTTTTGCTAAAGTTATATAAAGTTTTCCTATTTATAACTGAATTTTTTTGAGTGACAATGCGATTTGATATAATGTTAACATTTGTTATAAACTTTCAATTAATTATTGCGCGAAAATATATACACAGCGAACAAGAACTACAGTTAACAAAATTAGTGCAAATTAATCGAAGTAAATGCGAATCAAACGAGATTAACTTATTCGTTCATTCAGCCGCCACTTCTTCCGGTAAATACTATGAACGAAGACAAACCACTAGAGAAACGTGGATAACGGACGCGCATCGCTATAACATGAGAGTCACTTTTGTGCTGGCTTTGCCTCTAAACTTGTCCATACAATCTGAAATCAATAGCGAAGCGTTGCAATATCAAGATATTCTGCAATTCGGATTTATCGATGACTATCACAACTTAACGTTAAAAGCGATCGCACTTTTACATTGGCTCACTAATAATTGTTTGTCCGGTGATTACGTTATTAAAACCGATGACGACGTATTGTTAAACATTAATCGTCTCAATCACATGCTCACCCGTAAGGTATTTAAATCAGGTTTAACCGGAAGAATGTATAAAAACTCTAAACCAGTTCGCGATTCAAACAGTGAATCTTTGAGTAAATGGTATATTCCTAATGAACTGTTCGGTTCGGATATCTATCCGCCTTACTTATCGGGTGCCGCTTACGTAATGTCTACCGATATCATTGAAAAATTATATAATTCTGCCGTAAATCAAACGGAAATTGTGCTCGATATCGATGATCTTTATTTAACGGGAATTATTGCTGAAAAGAATCATATCGAAAGATACGATAGTTCCGAGTTTTATGCGTCGTTTTCGAGTTCCGATAAATTATGTGGCGTTGATGTTTGCATTATGTTTGATATCGTTATGTTTTATGGATGCGATTCTATTAACGAAACTTTACAATTCTGGTATCTGTGGAAACAGTCATCGGAACAGTCGTGCAAAAAAAGTTCTGTTTCGATTCCTTTCATTGTATCCATAATTACTTTGGTCTTATTTTTCTCCACAGTATTAGCAATTATATGCCAATATTATCTAAAGTTTAGATTTAATAGACACCATAATTGGCAAAAAGTATTAATGATCTCATAACTGATAGTTTAATTACAAAATAAATTCTACGAATGATAACATTATCTAAATTTATGAGTATATCGCAGTTATTACAAATGACAAATTGTTAAATAGCTTATTTGTTACGCTATCGCGTGAAAACCCAATGTTTATTTTAAGCAAAAAGTTTTTAATCATTTTCTATAAAACACGCGACGTTTAATTGCCATGTGGTTTCTAATTGGAGCGCATAGTGACCCAAACCTGATCTAAAGTCTAAAACAATTAAATTTAGCTTTAATTTTGATAGAATATATGCATGGGTATCACTCACAGGCATTATCTGTATTTGTCAATAATAGTTAAGAAAAAGGGTGTGAAATTATTAATTAAAGATAGAATTATATGGTTAAATAGTTAGAAAAATCTATTTATTAGTATTCAGAAATTTTCAAAAAAAATGTAGATAACACAAATAGTCAAAGGATTTAAAAAGCAATATTTCGGGCATTGTGCCTAAACTTTAAAACATTTTTAGAAAAAATTCAAATATTTCCCAAGTGAGGATCCCAGAAAACATGACCCCACTCAAAGATTTTATTTAAGCGACAATTTTTCGAATTTTAACGCCAATTGAATTCGTTAGGAATAAATAAAATCGCTAGAATCGTCAATTAAAAATAACTTTTTTTGAATTATTTAACTGTAAGTTATAAAACAACTACCGTATTTGTTTTATAACTTACAGTTAAATAATTCAAAAAAAGTAACAGTATATTAGTTTTCAATAAGTTTCTGTGCGATTTTTAAGAATCGTTAGTTAACGATTTTCGCGCTTTAAATAAAAGTATTTAATTAAGATTTTCCATCAACTGTAAACATTAAGAAGTGTTTGCTAAAGTATTTTCATTATTCTCATGTTTCGATTTATTTTTATTATAAAATATAAAACAATAGATTATATAAATATGTGTGTGCAAATCAGTATATTAAATCTAGTATTGAATAAATAAATGCTTATTATAGATCGGACCACACCTCGATTTTACCATCAAAATTATTTGTTTGTAAGGGAAAAAGTATTAAATAGCCGTTACGTCTATCTTAATAACGCGTTAATAATATATTTAATTCATCGTCAATCAAACTCATATCAATTATTAATGATCGCATTTACTGATTAGGTTTCACGAATAAAGCATATTACTTATAAAAATGTTCCAATCTATAGGTTATAGTGTGTACCGGTTTGTGTTTAGTGAACACATTTTGAGGTAATAAAAAATGTGTTAATTCTATCGGTAAATGGAATATTCGGCTAAAATATTAATTAAGTTTTTAGTAATTTAAACCAGTAGTTTAGTAGTATGAATAATGCGAACGCGTGATATTGCTGTGTACGGCCAACGAAATAATTTAACGAATTTTGGTTTTTTTAAAATAAAATATTCATCCGTTGAGTTAATTTAATAAAAATTTTATAGTTTATACCTTTAATGGTGACATATAAGATAGACGTATAACAAAATTTTTTTTAAAAGTTTTATTGACAATTCAATTAAAATTAATTTTTTCAATGCGAAAAAAATTAACGAATTTTAAGAATGAGGCCACTAATATCCCGTAAAATTCCCATTTTTGATTAGAACTTTGGCCAATCTTCTGCTCATTGAGTCCACTAAGGCTCTCAATTCGGTTTCCGGAATTTTTTCCCAACTTTCAA
>JAQIXJ010002762.1:0-14838 GCA_034700185.1 Phthiracarus laevigatus
AATAACATATCCCATTATTTTATTTACAAAAGTGTTATCATTTGTTTAGGAGAAATAAGAACCAGTCTCTTCTTATTGCTATTCTTATTCGGATTCGCATCCATTCCATTGGCCTATTTATTCTCGTTTACTTTCAAAAAGCCGTCATCTGGTTTTGCCAAATTAGTAATCATAAATTTTATAACTGGCTTCTTAATAATTCTACCCGTGGGCGGAATTTACTTAATTAATATAATTGGCAGCCATTTTGATTGATTTTGGAAGCCATTCGAGATACAATGTCTTCGAAAAAATTAACATTTATAAATTCTAAAACACCATGGTTTATCAGCGGTGGTTTTGCTTCATATCTATTAAATAAAACCAACAAAGCAAACAACATCAACTTATATATTTATTCGAATAACTATTACGACTTCTACGCAACATCATTCAAAGAAAAACTTCAATCAAAAATAAATCGCGTCAGCGATCGGTTTCCCTGGACATGGAACATTGTTCGCATAGATGATTCAACAGAATATCTATTAACCGACTGGATGTACGAACGCATGTTTGACGACACTAAATTTTTTGAAGGTATAATTAGCAATTTTAAAGTTATTTTTTATTCAAAAGTTAATCATAATATTATTTCAACACAAGTGAATTCAATTCTATCTATTATGAACATTAACTTTAGTTTCATAAGTAATGATTCAAGCGAAATTGAAACTAGAGCTCGAAAAGTTTTGTTTTATCTAAGTGTTATTTCAAATTTTGATTACAACATCTGTAAAAACTTCATATATTATGAAAATGATTTTTTTGTTAACGCCGATTTTTGTGTTTATAACTATTTAACGAATCAAAAAATTCTTTGCTGCGATTTTAATGAAGATAATCTAAACAAGATCGATACGGTCATAATATCTGACTTTGTAAAGTTAATTTCAGTTATTATGTGGTCTCTCGCTCTCTCCGTTTGCTCGCGCCCATTAGTTTATATTTTTTATAAAATTGAATTTTTACTTAAAACAAGCCAATAATCTATTCTATTTTAAAAATATTGTCTTTATAATTGCAATGAAAACGGAATATCCCGTTCGGTTTTCACAATTATTATCCGATTTTTACATTTTAGTCCATACTGCTACTATAAAAACGGAATATCACGTTCTGATTTTGGCTAATTTTACCCTATTTTTCTCGTTTTTGTGCAAACTGTTACTATAAAAACGGAATATCCCTTTCTAATTTTGCTAATTTTACCCTATTTTTCTCGTTTTTGTGCAAATTGTTACTATAAAAACGGACTATCCCGTTTTGATTTTGGCTATTTTTACCCTATTTTTCTCGTTTTTGTGCAAATTGTTACCATAAAAACGGAATATCCCGTTCAGATGTTAACTAATTTTGTCTATTTTAACATTTTTAAGAATGTTTTCATATAAAAACGGGAGATCCCGTTCCAAATTTTAGTTTTTTTTTTGGTAATTTTTGCCTTATTTTTCCAATTTTTATCTATTTATTGCCTATTTTTCACAATTTTTCAAAGTTTTTGACCAATTTTGTGGCATTTTTTGACCATTTTTATGCCAATTTTTGCATATTTTTTTGCCATATTAATATGGAAATCCCTTTATTAGAATAAGATAACGTTTAAAATCCCTTAATTAGAATAAAAAACTGGTAAAATCCCTTTATTAAATTAGATTAAAATCCCTTAATTAGAATTAGAAACTGGTGACATCCCTTTATTAGCTTAAGAAAATAGTAAAATCCCTTTATTTGTGTAAAGATCAAAATCCCTTTATTAGAATAAGAGTGCGGACGGACAGACGGACGGACGGACGGACATTCCCAAGTCCATATATCTGTCTAAAAAGTCAGTTAAAAAAATTATACTTTACCATTTAAGTAATTTATAAAAATTATAAATGCTATTTTTAAGTGCTATTCTGTTCATTTATTAATATTATTTATAGCGCTATTTAATATGATATAAATGCTTTTATTTTGACTAGTTATTACAGTTTACTAGATAATAAGAATTACAAATAATTAATTATTTATAATTTATTAATTAGAACATTAGCCATAAAATAGATAATTACTTTTCCAACCGGAAAACACAAGTTTTCAAAATATAAAATACATGTTAATCTAAATTAACACTCACTCTGGCGAATACTTTTAAAATGCTAATAAAAATAAATAAATAAATAATTTGGAGTGCCACGTATTCAGTTTTACTAAAACCTTATGGTTCGAAATTATGTTTTATATGGCCCTAAACTCCGTTTTGGGTGACATAATGAAGGTTTCACCGTTAGATTTTTTTTAAGATTTATTACTATGATTTCAAGATAAGTTTATAAATAATTTAATATATGATGCTATTTTCGTAAATCATAAAACGATGATTACTAAGCCAACTTACACTGGAACGAACTGTAAGCCGTATATTTTAGTTCTCTTAATTGTTAAATAAAAAAAATCGTAAAATAAAAAGTTCTAAAATTTATAATAACATTAGTTTTTATATGATTTTAAAACTTTTAAACAACAAATGTTAGAAAAAACATTATTCTGCGAACTTATTAACCTTCAATATTTGTATTATATGAACATTGAAAGTGTGAATAAAAGTTTAATGAAAGAAGACATAAAATAGTTTGGTATTTATTATTTAAACTATTTGTAACAATTGATAGTTGTAATCACTTCCATAGTTATTGTTGACGTGTCGAATCGAATCCCTCTACAATCAAATTTATTAATAAGTTTCTCCAACCCAAAAATGAGAAAGATGTTCGATCAGTCCACAGATTGGCTTCATTCTATTGAAAATTTATACCTAACTTCAGTAAAATTGCTGCACCAATTACTTTACTTTTGAAGCAAGAAAATAACTTAAAATGGGAAAAATCCCAACAAGAAGCTTTTCATGCACTCAAAAGACTACTCAGTTCAAGCACATTAAAATACAAATGGAAATCATAAAATCCGAACGGACGCTTGTGGCTACGGATTTGGAGCTTTGTTATTGCAGAGAGTGGAGAAACAATCAAGAGTAGCAGAATTCGCTTTACGTCGCTTAAATAAATTTGAAGAGAGTTATCCCAAGTTTGCTTAGCAATTGTTGAAGAAATGTTTGTCCGACATGTATTTCCTAGGAAACTATTGAGCTATAAAGGAACACCATTTCTGCATAAAATTCTAGACTCATGGCTAAAAAAATAGGAACTAAACATTCAATTTCAACAGCTATTCTGTCAATGTATACCGACAGTTACCATCTTAACTTGGACAAATTCTTAAAATGCGTGTTTTTGCCTATAATACAGCTATTCACGACGGAACAAAATATTTCTGCTCTCAAAGTAATCACTTAAATATACTCTCTCTTACAGTAACTCATTGTATAGTAATTTATTAAATACATTTAATACTTATTTCAGTCGTTATTAATTACTGCAATATTTCCTATGAAATACATATTATTCACTTTGATGGTAATCGTGGTACACTTTTTCTTCGGTGGTATAATTCCTCTGCAGTAATTATTATTCTTCTTCGTCATAAGCTTAAGTATAGTTTACGCAATTACGCGTGCCATAAACTGTTCATATTTCTACTAGTCGTTGGTAAACCTACAAAGTTCGACTCTCACTAGTCAATTACACTACATGAAAGTTTCTGGCGCTTTTGGCGCAAGCAAGGATACTTCAGCAACAAATTTGCAGGATATTTCATAAACGGTTTTATAGAATAATTCAGCATGAAGTATTGTGGTGGGTCCTCGACATCGTGGCGATTCCGCAATCTTGTGACGGCTTAAATATTGTAACATCTGCTGGGTTTTGGAGCGTTTACAGCGGTTTTAAAGCAATGAAATTTCACATCAATTTCTAGTCAGCGATGTCGATGCATTCGGAATCTATAACTCCGTTACTTCTCAAAACGATTAAATTTGTGAATTACATTGGATGTCTTAAGATCATTTTCTTAGTGAAAAAAGATGAAGTCGAAGATCAAGCTCTAGTGTTTATTGCAAATATGGGCGCAGTGATGTTCGAGCTATTGGAAAATTTGTCTTCCCCTGTTTACATTTTGTTCGCTAATCATTTCTGGATCAGAATCCAACTCCAAATTAAGATGTTATTTCTACTTCTGCAAATGGATCGATGTATTTATACAATAAAGAAGACCAATTAAGTTCAATTGGTAGTCCATTAAATTCGAAATCGTTGAAAATTCTTTATTACAATCAAAACTTCTGGTTTCTGGTTCGTTCAATGTTTGCGTCACTTTCAACAGCTATTCTAAGGCTTCATGACTAATTCTATAAAAGGCCATCGCTTTGTTGGATGGTGACATTCGTCCAATATCATCTTTGGACTTGATGACAAATTCAAAGAAGTTTTGTACAGGATTCACACTTTCAAAAGTAAATTGTTTTTCTCCAATAACGAATTTAACATTAATCGAGTTGGCATATATAATTATTTTACACAATTGGTTGTCCAATGCTAATGCTTCAATACCTATTGCTACATGTGACAACCTTTTATTAGATGATTACCGTCTTATTCAGAAAAAATGCTCACAATTCAAGATTCCATTTGTTAACATGAATGCTTTTTACAAGAATTGATTATTAAAAACAACGGAGTTTTTCTTATTCGTTTTCCACTTCGAATCATATATTATGCAAAGAGGTATTAAAGAGAATTATTAAGCATCAAATCCGATGTCCTGTTTTACTACTTTGATGCTGGTGTGGATTAAGTAGTGTATTCAAATAGTTCTGATACTAACGTTTCAACTTCAAATCATCTATTGTACGTTCATGTACACAAGGCTATGTACAGTTTCTGGTAGTTTATATCCGAATTTGGGTCCGCGATTTTGTATCCGAGCAGTGTATAAGTTTAGTTTAAAGGGTTATATGATGACTCACAGTTTTTTATACAGGATTGCAAATGTGTTTTATCCTTCTGAATTTGGAGTTATTGGAAAGAACATTTCAGAATACTATGGTCAGATTTATTTATCAGTCGACGGTCACTCATCTCATTCAAATGATGAAGTTGTGATGTTGGCGCGAACTCTTAAAATAGTTATGATTAAACTTTCATCGCATTCAACACATTTGCTTTAACCACTTGATGTTGGATTTTTTTGCTCCTATTAAAAAAATTTGGTATACAGCTGTTAAGGACAATACTAAAAAGCACAAAGAATAGTAAGTAATATCTAACATCTGATATATAGTATCACTAAAATCTTTAAATTAGATTTAAAAGGTTGAATTTTCAAATATTTTTGAAATCTTGTGGTCTAAAATTAAACCTGATTACGTAAAAAATGGATTTGGATATTCAAGAATTTTCCACTCAATTTTAATGCTATAAACACATCAGATCTAATAATGGCAGTTCCTTGGACCAATGACGTTTATCAAAAAGGATTTGGCGTTAAATTTAATTAAGTTTCAGAAAATGATCAACCATTCGTGCCTCATTGCCTTAAGACTATGCACAAAATCATATCAACACCAATTATAACACAATTTCGACGAGTCAGTTGTACCAAAAATTTATTAAGTTTAATATAACTGTTAAGTAACCTATTTTTATATCACCAAAAGAAATAATTAGACGTGGTAGTGGGTAAATTGAAAATCTTACAGCTAGGCCCGTATTAAAATCCATAAACATAAATGCAATCCAGAACCAACAATAGAAAAACCAAAATTTTGTGAATTATGTCAGTTAATTGGTGCAAAAAACAGTATTTGGCAAGAGCGCTTTACCTGTGGTCTAATACGGTCTAAATTTTACGGTCTAATAGAAATCGGAGGCATAGCTTGGCCCCTTTCCAAAAAAAATTAAAGCCACAGAGTTTGCCAGAGGGCCCGGGTCCTTCTATTCGGTATTTAAATTATTTATTTTTACATTTAAATTATTACAGAGTAGACCATTAAAGTCTACAGAGGAAGGACAATATTAGCAATAAATTATACATAAATATCATACATATTGTACAATTAAATAAAATATTAGTTATACTAATGTTGAATACGAATTGATGACGATATAGCCATCCAAATTATCGCGTTGACCTCTTCGGTGTATGCGTTTACTCACTTCCATCCTATAAACGAACACAAGTAGGCCAAAACAGTAATTCGGTATGTGACCTCTGTCCTACAGAGGTCAGCTCTAAAAGAAAGGTGGCTAAGCTCTGTCATCGGCTTCTTAGGACGAAACAGAGCCTACCTTTAATTATTCAATTCTACAGCGTTTACCAAAATGTAAGCACCAGAGGCGGGGCATAATTCAAACTTATCTTTATTACAGTAATTTCTCCGTATAATAACAATTGAAAATTAAATTTTATATTCGTACTGTTCCCCACCTGTGTTAGGAAAGTATTGTATGCAGCGCTTAACTGTAAGGTCAAGGGTAAGCCTCTGCTAAACTGGTCAGCCAGTAAGAGATAGCCTCTATGGTGCTTGCAATATGGTAAATGCTGTATATTACTGGACATATCTGAAACTTATAATGAAAACCAAATCTATTTTATTCATACTTTTTAATTTTACAAAAATTCACGAAATTTTATTTTATTTTGTATTTATTTTTAACTTGTTGCGAATAAATATTATTTTTAAAGCATTTTCTTGATATCAATACCAATGTTAAACGAACAAATCGAAGTCAATATGATTTCAGCCACAATTATAGTAATGGCGATCCCTTCAAGTTATGTATACTTATAATTTCTATTTTCCTCTTATTATTGTCACAGAGTAACTGAATATAGAATTTATTGATACCATAGTAATTTTCGATATAGATTTTCCTAATACTTAAACTTTGTTGGAAAAATGATATAACGTGTTCGTTTGTGATCGGATTTATTTCATCATACGGTTCAACGCCAAAAATACCAATCGTCAAATAATACAAATACGGCAATTTTGCTAAATGTTCCATAAATTTGATGGCATGTTCTTTGTTTCCAATTAATTTTATTGACATAATATCGATAGACATTAGTCGCGGCAAAAACATATGAATATCCTTGAAATTACTTTCATCGATATACGAGTTAACAAATTTCAAATGTTTTAAATAAACGCAATTTTTCAGTAATTCAATATTTTCAAAAATATTATTTCTTCCACTAATAATTAACTTCTCAATAAACTTAAATCGATCGCTAAATAACCGAAAATGAGGTACATTTAGCTGATCACTGCCAAATACTTTTAATTTTCTGCATTTCTTACCAATCAATGTCAATATATCATTAGAGATTTCGCTATTATTATCACGTAAATGGCAATAAATATACTCTAGGTTTTCAAAATATGACAAACATTTAATTATAGAAATGGCTACACCTTCATCAATATAAAAATGGAATGACTTTAATTGATTCTTAAAATATTCAGCAAAGTGTTTAAAACGATTATCACGAATACGGTAGTATTTTACTGAAAGAATATTATTCAAAAATGGTTGTGTTTCATAAAACTGATTTGGTTCGATCAATTCATCAAATAAGTGGTTACAATAAAATGAACCATAATTTATTGATTTAAGTTTAGGAGAGTATTCGAGTAATATTTTAGTAAATTGGTAATGTCCAAAATTATGATTATAACAAAAAGTGGTATATTCCTAGTTTATTGGGAAAGACTCGGATCTTGACATAAGTGGTATCATTGGAAAGGTCTCGTCAAGATCTGTTCAAATATGGTATATTTGGAGTGGAGTGTATTTGAGTAATATTTTAGTAAATTGGAATTGTGTATAATTATGATAATTATGAAAAGAAAACTTTTCAAGATTTTGCATACAATTTTCAACCGTTTGTTGCCAACATTTAATCTAAACATTCCAAAAATATGTCTGACCTAATTTTAAACTTCATAAATATTTACACGAATTGCTTATTACAGCCAATGTTTTATCAGTTAATTTATTACAGCCTTCAATTTTAAGATTGTTAATGAAAACACATTTATTCAACACATATTTTAACAGTTGGTTATCGATTTCAAATAAATCACGAACATCACTAATTCGAAGTAAATTTAATTCCGATGGTATATTATGATGTTTATACTTTTTAGTTATTATAATTTTTGTTTGTTTATTAAACACTAAACGATTGACTTGTTTGTTAACGCATTGCAATCGAAAACAATCACTGATTGAAACAAAACTTAATAATAATTCACACAAATCATCACCAAATCTATCAAAACTATATTTACTACATGTAATTAATAAATTCATATTATATTTCAATGTTGTAATTAAAATAAGAAATAAATCTATGCCTTTTCAAAAAAAATTTATATAAAAACTTTTTATTTTAAATCAAACCTTTTTGAAAACTACACTTCGAAAACTAATACTGATAGAAAGACACTGTGTATAAAAAACAGTTCACATTTTCCTATGGTATTGAATTTAAATAAAGTATTGGTCTGGATATATGAAGCAAAAAATAGACTCTATTTTCTAGGAATGAAGCAGTTTATCGTTTAGAGTATTAAGGAAATCTTAAACCATTGTTAATTCACTATTGTTTCAATAACACATTGACCTGAATTTAATTAAGTCAACAGATTCTTTTTGATTATTATCGGTTCGAATGATTGGCTAGTATTTTAAAATTGGTTTATGATTACGAACCAAAAAATTTTTAAGAGATCGTTAAATGACAAATATAATAGGAAAACTAAAAATATTAAATATTTTGTCACGTAATAAAAAAAACTTTTCTGACATGTTTTTCTACGTTTAACACAATTTCTTAAAAATTTATTTACAAAAGAAATAGAAATTTCTTATTATAAATTAGAAATAAAACATTAATACAGATTAAGTATCTGTTTTTAATTAGTTGCGATTAAATATTATTTTAAAATCTCATTCTGAGTATTCCATCTCAAATAAAAGAATAAACTAGATATCGCTTGCTTTTGTAATTTATATTTTCATTTATTGTCGATAATATAAACCTGAATCTTACTTTTATCAATAGCATTGTTGCTTTCTATATATAATGCCACGAATCTTTACAGTCTTTGGCGCAAACGCTTAGGATTAAGGGTTAACTTGAAATTTTGAAGAAAAGTATAAAGCTATTTTCCATAAACCAGTTTATCCGTCTGTTATTCTTTTAATCTGATTGAAACACTTACTGCTCTGTTTGCACCGAATTGGGATAATTTTTCTAAATTGAGGCTTTTGAAGGATAGCTGCCGGGTAACCTTGACACCGTATCGAAAATTATTTCACATTTAAAATTTATTGTTCTCTAAATCGTAATATATTTAATCATTAAAATTTCTGTACCTGTGAAGGTGAGCGTTGACAATGCTCGGCACTACAGTTCATCTAAAGATAATAAATGCGAAATTGAATTTTTATATGCGATTATGTCGGAAATAAATCAATAATCTTTTCAAATTTACTTATTACGATCTACTTTGTCATATAATCTTGATTGCGTTTTTATTCTTAGAATTCCTAAGAAGGCCGATCACGTTTTCGAAGTAGAAGTTTTCCTTAAACTAAATACGCTCGAATATTTTGGTGATCAATATAGTGGTCAGACATATTTTGTTCATGTCTTATTGTTATTGTTAACTAAGTTTACAATAAAATTATATCAGCGATTATTAATTAACTGAATCGAACTTTACAATGTCAGATAGTTTGACAGTATCGGCTAAATTTTACTAACTGAATCTAACAAAGTCATATTATATCACATTATAAGCTACCAGTCTAATAGTTTAACCGAATCAACGACATTGTGTCAACTGAAACTATCAATACAAAGTTAGATATTTTAACCGCATTAGCGGCAAATAAACTAACTGAAACCTAAATTATAAAACAAAGTTTTAATAGATTTTCATCGACTATAAACTAAGTTAAACTATATCCTTATCAACAACAATATATTTTCTGAATCTAAATTTACAAAGTCAGAGTTTTTGAACAATTCAGCGACCATATACTAACTGAAACTAACTTTACAAAGTCAGATTATATGACCTTTTCAGCGACCAGAGACTAACTGAACCCTATGGTTCCTTAAAAACATAAATTATCAGCGACTATATGGCCCCTCAGATGGGTAAATACTTTCAACTCCTGCATCCATAGTTGGGAGCGAACATAGTAATTGTGAGACATTATACTAACTGAAACTTTCTTCCTAAAGTTAGATTTTATGACCATGACGATCTTGCTTTACATTAAAAAATTAAGAAAATTATTTTTTTAAAGAAAAATGAATATTCTTTTAATTTATTTTGAATATTTATAAACAGTGGTATAAACAATAACTGCTCATATATTAAAACATGAAGAAATTGGGTTATATTTGGTGTCACTAGTCTGATAAAATTAGCAAAAGACGTTGAGATATGCACTTAATAGTGTCTAATCAAAATTATATGCCTGTCTTATTATTTTTTCAAATTCTGTTTTTTACTAAATTCCAGATTAAACAAAATTTCTTGTATTTTTAAAAAGAATAAGAGGAAAATATGCGACAATAGTTATTTTGACAACTATTGTATTTAAAGTTAAGCGAAATTCAACCTTAATAATATGAAAGTATAAAAATGGTTATGCAATGTCATTGGTGTTTGGATCAACAATAATAAGATATGTCTCTGGGTGTATATTTGAAACGTTCAGAACCATCCAACATCGCAAAACGTATCGATTGCGTATCGTAGGGATGTACAGCTTAGAAAAGTAGAGCCGCCCTGACCGTACTATGGTTGAAATTTAGCTGTATTGTACTGGATTAGTGCCGATCGCTCGATATAGAGCCTACCAAGTAATTCGCTTTACGAACAAAAACCGACGCGTTATTGAAAACTTATATCCGTCCACAACAGATATTTTTAACATAAACAATACGTGACCATTTAAAGAGAGATTTATATCACATTTGGTCGTTTAATTCTCATAAAATCTTTAACGCGCGTCCATCCGTTTCTTTTCCTTGGCAAGCAGTCGCAAAATTTAATTCCACACCTAATCATATGAGTCGAAACCATTTTACAAATCAATAAAAGATTTCGCTTGTGTCGGTGTACAAACTATTATGCTGGGTGTTCTGCTGTTGTATATCGCTGTCGCGCACGTGACAATTTTCAGCCAAATAACTGAACATTTTATGCCTCTTCCATAGCATAAACCTATATGACACGATATGTCGTCGGTTTGCGTTCTAACAGATGTGGATGAACACGAAGTCGCCATTATCATTATATTCTCAACAGTGTACTCTTAAACACCACTTTTGCATAATTTTGTAACAAGAAACCTCTGCTAATTCGAAATCGGCGAGATAAATACGGTAGGCAAATGATCCATACCAACACCAGCACAACAATATTAAACGTTTTTTGATAAAAAACTAGCATGACTAATGATGAGGTGTCTCTGAAAAGATGTTTGATCCTATTGATTTAATAAAGTTGATTATTGTTTCAGCTTTTTGGTTCTTAATAGCGTCAGCGAACGTTTAGCGCATTGAGTGATCAGTAAAGGTTACCTCGTAAAGGTTCCCTTTAATGGATTTTAGACATAATCCAAAGCAATTCGAGTTCATTGTTTCGAATGATTCTAGCTATACGAGAAAAATCAACCCTGATCCATAACTTTGTTGCATACGTTACTTCGATTTTTGGCACACTTAACAAGCTTTAACATAAGCGCCTATCTCATGACGCTAGTATTGCCACCAATACTTTTTGTTAATTATTTTCGAAAAACCAAAACAAACATTGACACAAATCTGCTATCTACGATTTCTATTTTTGTAGTTTGCCTTGTATTTTGTTTAATCGACCTCTATTTTTTTAATTTGTTTAAAATTTATAAGTTTGTCCAGAGATATAAAGTATTGATTTATAATTGGTAAAATTTGACCAAATGTAATAAATACTGCTAAAAAAATTTTTAACAACTTATAGGCGTAATAACATAAATAATTTTTTTCATCAAAATTATTACTTAATTGAATTAAAATTATCACGTTTAGAATTTAAATTAATATTAATAAAAGTTAAAGCTTTTAAGCTAACAAAATGACAGCAACTCCCAAAATATAGGTTAGAAATTAAAATTAAATGTCATAACAGCCAAAACGGAATCTTTATACTTATAGCAGAAAATTAAATTAAAAAGTTAAAAATAGCAAAAGAAGATCTCAAAACAACTAAAATACAGGTCGATAATACAAAAATTAGAGAAAACAATCGTACTTTAGTCCATTGTTTTCAAGTGAACTAAACGTTAAACATTAGGTAATCACAATGAGTTTAATTACAATAATGATCATACTTTAGGAAATCATATAAACACAATCATAACACCTCCATTAGACTTCATTTTCATCTACCATCATTTTTGATACCATCGATACATGTAAGTACCCGTACATCGATACCCCGTTTAAGACATAAAACAAAATGTTATTTGAAAAACCCTTGTAATGCGTTATAAACATTGATTCTATGTGTAATGACAAGTAGTTTATGGTAAAACAAATCAATATATAATATAAAAACTTCTTTTCCGTTTCTCCGTCCGCCGTGTGTTCCAAAGGGGTCTGGAGGGGGTTACTTAAGAATTCTCAAAAAGTTGACCCCACCGAAAAAATGACAGCTCTATGGGGTAAACATTTTTTAATGTTTTTTTGATAGATGGCAGAAAATCTGAGTAGTTAAACCCCTCCCCCTAAAATTTTGAAGTCGGAAAGTAACCTCTCACCAACCGGCAAACTTTGAAACACCCTGGTTCCCAACTTATGTCCGCTTCGAGGGAAAGAGCCACGGGGTCCTTAATTTATATCTCTCTTATATCGAAGCTTATTGTCAGAAGGTGGCAGATGGGTGTGCTAGTCATAAATAAAAAATGTATCATAATTGAGTAAATAATGAGTGTTTTAATATACTCAAATGTTATCAGTGAAGGACTTTTATTGAAACAGAAATATTTTAATAGTGATTTGAATTTTATACACAATAGGACGATAAAAATTTGATTTAAACTACAGAGATTTTTTAACTAAATTGATTTCAACGGATTGTTTCGCATCTTAAATAGATCTTTTACTGAAAATAAAATTATAGTTATAAAAATCAAATAAAAGATATGTAAGTTTGTCTATTAAAGAAATAATAGATTATGTTTTATTAAATATGAAATAGTAATGAAATGTATATGAAAGGATATGACTATTAAAAAATTTAGCTATTAGTTTAATAAATAGTTAATCTTTATTGAACTGTAATTTATAAAAAATATGTATTTAAACTTGAATAACTAAAGTATATCATAAAAAGATAAAGCTCATAAGCTAATTGTTGTTTATTTAAAATATAAAAACAAAAACTCTCATTGAAATACAGTTACATTACATTCAAATTGCGTTATATTTTTGTGTGTTTTATTATTTATCGAATAACTATCGTAAGTTAATTAAAAATTAAAATTCATAATAAATAAAGGAAAGCAAAAAAATCCATTACAAGTTTGCAAGATATTTTTTAAATGCGAATCAAATGCACAACTAAAATTTTTCTAAAGTCTACTTTAAGTTATATAAACCACATTTAAAAGCATAATAATATTAATAATATATTTCTTTCTAAAAGCGTATGAGCTAAAAATAAAATTTAAATTTTATTTAAGATTTATATGAGGCTTTATAGCCTTGCCCGTGATTGTTTGTTAAATGTGCTCCAACTGCTTGTCTTGTAATAAGCTTAGTACGACATATTGCGCATTCATATCGGCCAATGGGAGAATATGAAATTTCACACATCTCATGATTGGCTGCTGATTGTTTGGCTTTGGTTGATTGTTTGGCATATTTTTTGATGAATACTTAATAATAAGATTACAATATAGATTATTATAACTTTTTAAATGATAATGTTGTTTGTTCACTTGAAAAAATTGGTTTAATTATTTATATATTTTAACAGATAAAATGAAAATTGTTATACCAATTTATTTATACAATGTGTAAGCCATGATTGGTTAGACGTTAAATATCTAAATGAGAACCGAATCTGTTCTTAAATAGTCAGTGTAATGAAAGATTTTTTTTGTACTATTCATATCTTGAAAGACAATCCGTTTGACTTTCAAATATTATCATATTTTAAATTCCAATTTTTTTTAAATTTTACTTGTTAACGATTCAATTACTTTAATCTTCGCGTAATTACCGTGTGATATATGGGCTTAATATAACTTAACTGAACATATTAAGTATAATTAAGTATCAAATTCTTCTGTGTATTATAACTTAGATTTATACAGGAATTGTAATTCAGGAAACACATTAAATGTAAATTTATATATCATTTAGGTTTTATAAATATATCTTTTAATTTATAAATTTAAAGCAAACGTACTTAATTGCATACGTAATTGTTAAATATTTTGTTTTGTTAAAAATTTTTAGACTATAATTATTTATGTTTTGTTTATATGTTGTACCGAATTAATCCTAATTGTTGTTCCTGTCAAGTATTATTGTTGTTACCATTTTTTCACTCATTTTAAATAAAGTGTAGTTAAATAATTTATTTAAAAAGTTTTAATTTCAAGTTTTATCTTTAAGCTTGATTTATGCGATTTACCACAGCGGCTAATTGTTTTCCGATTTCAAGTATCTTTTCAGTCAAATAATATTAAAGATCAGTTATATCTTCGCGAACATATCAAATTATTTTGTTAGAGCTAAAACTAATCTAAACATATGTGAATAGCATGAAAAACTCAA
>JAQIXJ010002763.1:0-14829 GCA_034700185.1 Phthiracarus laevigatus
ACCAAAAAGTAGTCTGCAAGACACAAGACTTACTGTATAAGTACAGTATTCTCTTTACAGGTTTAAGCCAGTTTTTTCGTTGATCCAATTTATTAGTTTAATTAAATTTCCCTTAAACTATAGATTTACAGTTTATAACTATAAAACTTTAATATTTAAAAATTTTGCTTAAATTTTATTTGTTTCGCTGGTAATAATTTTTTGAAATAATGCTTTTTATTCAATTTAACGTTTTAATAAAATAATCATTCATTTTCCTACAAAATAATTTTATCTACTGATTTTAGAATCTTTTCAAATTAACTCAAATGTGAAAAGAGCATAAATATTATGATAAATAATGGTTGGAGAAAAATAATTCAGAAGATAAACACAATATCGATAAGGAAAAACTTTGTTAAAATCCTTGTGTTTTAAAACCGATAAAACAACAAATTTGAGTTTAAAAGCTAAACAAAATATAGAAAAATGTTAGTTAAGTTTTTAAATCTCAAAACTGTCAATGAATTTATAAGCAAAATTAAGCATTATTTTTATATAAAATGATTAGTTAAAATTTATTTCTTTAATAAAATTCAATAAAATCATAGGAAAACTTTTGTAATGTACTTGGTTCAGTTAACTTACAGTTATATTTGGGATATGTTATTTACTGATATCCAAGTTTTGCAAAGATTACATTTAGTGTTTTGTGTTCACAAGGTTTGATTAACTTTCTAATTGAGATTTTGTTGGTTTTCCTAGGTTTTAATTAGTTTTAATATAGTTTTAATTTACTAGTAGTTACGACTTAAAAATTGTAATATGAAAATATACAACAATAAGACTCATTAAATGTAAATTAATAGTGAATTTCAATTTTTTTTGTAAGATATAAACTCACCGTTAAGCTCAAGCCATTTCGTAAATTAGTAAGCTAAGCTCAGTAGAACATTTTAATTTTGAGGCTCATCTCAATTTTAATCAATTTTGAGCTTATGTTCTGCATTTTTAAGCTAAAGCTCAGGAAAATTCAGCTTTCTTCAATCATTAGTTGATACGGTCATTATATCTGACTTTGTAAAGCTATTATGTAATTTAAGGAGTAAATGAAAAATAAATTTATTAGAAAACGATGAAAAATAAATAAACTAAACTTTCTTTATATGTTAGTTACATTTCATTTGATATTTTCATAGTATAATGACAACTAAAACTAACTTTTTTTAAAAACTAGGCAAGTACTAATTAACCCAGTTTTTCATCATTGTTAACTTAATGATTAATAAACATCGATGAACGATTTCATTGTTGACACTATGTTATTTAGATTAACACATTTAAGTTTTTAATTTTTAATTGTCTTATATTTTAATACGATTTTATCAATGTTGTGACTAAAAAAATTGTTTCTACGTGAATATAAAGAATTGATACAACATAAGACAATTAAACTTAATAAGTATTGAGTTTAGGCTTACTAGAATTATCGATATTCTATCATACTATACCCATATAAAGTGTCAAAATAAAAAAATTCAATTTTCTTAAATTTAGATAAATAAGAACTTGTTTCCATTTTAAAATAGTTAGAGATTAAAATTTAATCGATCTTGTTGTTGAAAAGTGCTTGTGAAAAGGAAAAAAATAATTTTTTCTTCAAAAGTTTTAACTTTGACAAAATCTATTAAGTTTTTTTTTGCTTTCGAAAAGTAGTTATCATTAAAATCTTGAACATCACTTCGATTTATTATGCATTGGAATTGGAGAAAACTTTTATTTTGCCAAAATAAAATAACATAACTTTCTATGTTATTATGTTAAAAGGTATTTAATTGATAACTTTACCGTTTTTCTAATATTTTAATAACTTAAGCAGAAAAAAACACAATAGAAAGCTATATAATTTTTGCGACGAATAATGAGGTTAAATTTTCAATGTAAATAACGACCCAATTGTTTTTACAGAAAGCAGTTCTTCGCTAAGCAATGACAAAAATGTGAACAACTATAAGGTTAAAAAATAGTATTCAAAAAATATCTAGAATTATGAGGAAAATTTCGAACTAGCTTTGACACCTACGAAAAAAAGTTAATCTTGTTTTATGAAACTTAAACCTACCTTAATACACTAAATTTTATCATAACTAAGATAAATAACTATGTAATTGTTTATGAAATTATGGAAGTTGATTATGATAATTTAGCTCTAGAAGTGTAAGTAAAGCTAAAATATTTTACTTAATGATAAGAAGGAGTTAATTGTAAAACCATTCAGTTTAATAACTGTTCAAAGTTATTATATGCATTAAATTATTTCACCTTGATAAAAAATCCGTTTATGAATTCATCTAAGTATGTAAAAACTATGTGACGTGTGTGCTGTATAGAATACTATCAAAACTAAAACAGCAAAGTCAGTTAAAAAGACTATCTCGATGTTGTTATTTATTAAATACTTCATTTCAAAGGCTTAATGTCAGTAATGCAAGACATTGGACTCTATATTCGACATATAAATGCAATGATCGTAGTAAATAATAAATTTTACTGTACCTCCTCAGCACAATATCCTATATCCTTTAAATTCTTATTTATTCCTTTAACTCCAACGCGTTAATAAATACTAACTACATTACTATACAACAATTCAATGGATTAGTGATAACAATCAAAAGGACGTCAACAAAATATATTACCAGTATCCTCATTCTTAAGTTATCAACAGTCAAAATCAACAGATAAGTAAGCATCAGTTCAAGATATGATAACAGCTAAAAAATACATTCTCGTAGCAAAAGCCTAAACGACCATCTATGTTCAAATCATAAAGGTTATGGACGACTAAGCAAACAAACAAAAGCCGACAAAAAACGCAGGAAAATAATTAACACAAAAGGAATACATAAGCAAATCTATGGTGCAACAAAATCGTCACAGACTTAATATTTATAAAAGCCTGGGACAAAAAAATTCGTGTTAAAATTACAATATAACTTTAAAAAAACAGGAAATTTTAGCGCTCATATATAAAAATTTATTTTGAATTCTTTACCAAATAAAAGACAAAATCAATGCCACTTGTTCCATATAATATCATAATAACAAATTAAAATGCTTTGTTCAAGAAAATAACAATAATTACAATAAATGTAAACCAAATTTAACAACAATTAACCCAATGAAGATTAACGGCTTGTGATTATCCAAAGATGGAACAACTTAAAGCACAAACTGATTACTTACTTATTGTGATTTGTTAACCAAGTTCTAACTGAACAAACAGTATTCAAACATGCTTAAGGTTATTAAATGTTAGTCCTAAAAAACCGAAATGCAATCAAAAATTAATTAAAATTTAAAGCCAATACCATCATCAAACTCGAAGAACCCAAGGTCAAGCGACATCAATAATTTTAACAATTTTATTAATTTTAAATTACTCACATGAGTATCAAATTAGACTACAAATTAAAAATACAAAATATTTACAAAAATACAACTTTATAATCCGACCAATATCGACCAAAAAACCTTCGAAAATATATCAAAATTAATGTTTACATCGTAATCAAAAAACATTATAACTATGAAGAACAAAATGAATAAATTTAACAATTAATGGTATTCTAGTTATTCTCCCGCATAAATGGATTCATTCGAAGTTTCAACGGACGTTTGATATGAAGGTTGCAATTTTCTAATATGAATAAAGTGACTTAAAACAATTTCATATGTTTATATTGTGAATTTCATGGTCAAAATGGACAAAAGTATTGTCAACGTGGCCTTAAAGGTGCCAAAAACTAGATTATAATTTGTAATAATTCTTGTCAAAATTGTAAAAATTATGTAATAAGTACAAATAATTTTTAAAAAGAATTCAAAAAACCAAGATTTATTTTAATAAGGATGTTCAAACTGTAATTTATTTAATTTCGCTTAAAACCCAAATAAAATCTAAACAAATTATTATAATACTGGAAGAGATACTTAATTATTGTTTCTAAAATTTTTTAGAAAATTGTATTTTGAAAAAATGCTTCAACACATTCTAAAATTATTTAATAAAACTTTTGGTTTTGTCTAACTTGTTCTTGTAATTATGAATAATTAAAAATTAAATAGATTTATAAAAAAATAATATAATTTAGTGTTGCTTAACTTTAAATTTTAATTTTCATTTACATTAGTTTTATGTTTTAAATTTTGCCTTTAAGTTTTAAATTAATGTTTTTTTGTTTTGCATTCGTTATTTATTTTAAATACTCATTATAGTTACAATCACTTTGAGCAAAATTAATTAATAGTTTTCAAACATTACTTTCTATAAACCGATTAAACCTTGAATTTATAGAATTTTTAAATTTTTGTAACATTAAATTAAATTTGATAACATTTAAAAAAATTGATTTTGATCTTATTATTTCGATTATTTTTTAACTGTTTTAACTAAAACCTAAATTCAAGTATTGCTTTAAAAAAATAATTTTATTAATTTTATTTACAACTTTTAAATTATATTGTTAATATAAAACCCATAACTCATTTTAACTATGTTATTAAGATGCTTATTGCTTCAACTTTTATTGTTTTGATACAGAAATACTACATTCCCTTATTTTAGAAATGTTATATAATTTTTGTTATCAATTTAGAGTTAAGCCCAACCTTTTTCGGTCAAGTTTAAAACAATTTTTGATTTACATAATATTTTAGAGATTTTTCAAATTTTTAATCTTGCAGTACAGAATGGTTCTTGTAAAATAATTTTTATGTGAAATCAGAGTTACATTATTTTGAGTTTGTTTTGGATAAAAATTGAATTAACAATTAAATTTGTAATTAATCGTGTAAATTAATATTAAATTTTTATAAGTTTGAATTGTTTTTTTTATTGTTTACGTAATTTTTACATTTTTTACATCAACGATAATAAACTAATATTTTGTGCAGCTAGGGATTCTTAGTTGAATAAATCCTATCTGATTATTTTATAAAATTTTTATCTAAAATTTCGTTTTCTTTATGATTGAAGTACAAAAATAGTTGATAATGGAAATTGGTTATCCAAATAATTTTTTGGTGAATACATCAAAAGCAAATAGTTTAGCAAATTTTATTAATAATCCTAAGCAATCAAACAGATATCTTGAACATTAGTTTACGATATAGAACAGAGAAACCAGCGACTCTTCATGCATAAAGTTTTAGAATTAACGTTAAGATTAGTATAAAACAGGATGGAAAGACTTATTCAAAACATTGAACAAAAGTTAACTAAATTTCTTTTAAAGAGATTATGGAAGAGTAGTTAAGTTATCAAAATACTTCATTAAATAATATAACCAACTACATCATTTTTGATAAAATTTTTTATTTTATAATATCTTAATAAATATAATGTTTTAAACAAAGTTTTTAAGTATTTACGTTAAAAATCTTATTTACTGAACTGATATTCAAAACTTTTAAACAAAGTTCCTTAGCTTTAAATGCTTTAAATATACACGTTTTTATTAATATGTTGAAAAGATTTTCATTTATTCTCAAATTTTGCATTAATATATAAGCTTTAAATGTTTTTAAAATATTTAAATGCAAAAGTGAAACTTTAAAAGTTGTTAAAAAAACTCTAAAATGATTTTCATAATTATGATATCGACCTGATCTACAGCCAACTGCGTATTCTATTTTAATGACAGAGAGAATATCATCAACAAGTCGCTGTGTTTGCCTTGCATCACAATTTGCTATTGTTATAATATTTTAATAGCAGCATTAACCCTCTTAATAGATAACACCGTTTATACACGACTAACATATTAATAACAATGAATGTAAAACTTCGAATCACTCAACACTTCTTGACAAATAAATCATCTCTTGCTCTCTATAGCTTAAGACATCGATACGATTTAAGCTTCAAATAGTTCTCTCGGTATGTCACAAGTTGCGTTTTTTAATCTTATCTCCTCTTTTATTTTTGATAACATTAGCCGCATGTTTGTTCGATAAATCCAAAAGATTCTCCACTGAGGCTGCCAAATAACGGTCCACTCTGTTCCATATCTTTCTCTAGAAAGCCTATCCTCAACAAAATTCAAGGGTTAAAGTAAAAGATTGTCCATTATTTAACTGAAGTAATTTTTTTATGTCTTCAGATCTTAAACTAATAAATTGATATATTTTGGAAGTGAACTTAGTTTTAAGAAGATTGCGATGCTGAGCTAACTAACTCAAAAACTGATTAACATAGATTTAGCTCTGAACAATCATGTTATTTTGATTAATGATTACGTCTTTGTAATGGATTTTGTTGATAAGAATGAAAGATTAAAATTTTACTCTAAGTACAATTTAAATGTTAACATAAAATGTAAAGTAGCAAATGCTATAAGTTTCGAGTTGGTAGGAATGAAGCTAAATGAGTAATAATTTTTTATATAATTTTTTAAATAAAAATAATTTAATTTGAAAATTAATTATGAAAAAGTTTCAATTTTGAACTTTTACAGGCTTATCTTGGTTTAGTTTTGAGTATGTCTAAATAAGAAAAATCTCGGAAATAAAGTTTTCGCGATTTAAAAAAATTTTAGTATTTTTGATCAAAACGGTTAAAGAAATGACCCAAATTTACTTATTTTACAGATTTATTGCTTTATTAGACTTGAAAAGAGCTAATAAATAATTTAAAATTAAAAATATTTGCATTAATTAATGGTTTTCTATGCTATGGAGTTATCAAAGTAAAAAATTAAAAAACTAACTTAAATTAAAAATTATAATCATAAATTGAACTTACAAATTAAAATTTTTAATAAAAAATTATAAAATAATTAATGTAACAAAACAAATAACTTATAGTCAAAAGTTATACCCAACTTTTAAGTTGTATGTTTAGTTTATAATGATTGAGGTTTTAATTAAAGATAATTTACAGTTTGTAAACTACAATCAATAACATTTTAAAAATTAAAACAAAATTTTAAAACGTTTTTAAATATAGTTTGTTTAAAAAGTATTATTCAATTAAAATTGAATTATTTTTTCAATGATTTTTTATTTTATCTATCTTATACATTACCAATTTAGTAAAAAACTTTTTAAATTTGTTTTAATTCCGTTTTATTTTATGTTTTAACTAGTTTGTTAAATTTAAAATAAAGTTATGTTTGAAATGTGCCATTGATTAGGGTTCAGCGAAAAACGATAATTAATAAATAGGGAGATCTTTACAATCGCTAATTGGAAACGTCATTGAATAGACTCAAAAACAAAGTGATCGAAAAATAGTTCAGCAATTAATCATTGATCAACTGTTTATCAGCTTAACAAAGTAATAGTTTATTTAATAAAGCCTAAAACCATTTTAAACTAATAAATTAAATTAATATGATTTATTACCGTAACTTTTTTTTAAAATATCAGATAAGCTTAAATGTAATTTTTATTCTTTTCAAAGAGGGTCCGAACAAAAAAAAGCTCTGATAGCGACTAACTAATTATTAAAAGAGAAAACTACAACAACAATTTCAGCGCTTTAAAACAATTAATATGTTTTGTTCAATATAATAATTAATTTATTACTTACTGTATGATTAAAAAACTTATCAATGATATGATAGTCTTGCCTCATGTTTATATAGAATTATATAGCATTTCTATTAACGATAACTAAGAATTTTTCAAAAATGTGAACCACAAATTGATTATTGTGGTTGTCAATAATATGAATTATATTTCAATTTAAATTAATCTAAATTGAAGTATAAAACTGTTTAATTTTCAATTTCGATTGTTTAAAAATAGAAATATTTATAATAGATATTAAAAATTGTAGTTGCAATAGTAAGAAAGAGAATAAGATTTAAAACTGGAAGATGCACCTAAGATACACCTCTTCGTCTGAGTCTCCATTGTGGTAGAACTGACGTTTGTTCAGACATAACGCGTTAGGTCAATTGTTTTAGATCTACAATTGTGTTGTGTGGAATCGGTTATAACAATGAACATTCACTAGGAACGTATCGCCACATCTCTTCTTCCAAGTCTCAACTGTGGTAATCGAGAGGCTCGTTAAGATATAACGAGGTTAATTCTAAGCTAAAGACATACAACTTTGTTGAACATAATCGGTAAGAACAGTGCACATTCACTAGTATCACATCGCCACATTTCTTACTCTGAGTGTCCACTGCGGTAAAGCTGACGTTTGATAAGACATAACGCGTTATGTTATTTGCTTATGATCTACATTTTGTTGAATGGAACCCGTCATAACGATGCACATTCACTAGAAACTGATCACTACACCTCTTCCTCCAAGTCACCACTGTTGTAAAACTGATGTTTGTTGAAAGAAAAACGTGGTTAATTCTTTGCTTGTGAACTACTATAGAGTCAACAAAACTCACATAAAACAATGCACATTTACTTGGAACTGATCGTCACACCTGTTCCTCCGACTCTCTGCTGTGGTTAAAATGACAATTTTTAATAGTTAAATGGATAAAATATTTGCTTAAAATCTACCATTGCGTCCAAAAATCTTCAACAGAAATAAGCACATTCATTAGGAACAAATCGCCACACCTCATCCTCCGAGTCACCAATAAGGTCAATAGAACGCTCGCTGTGACATAACAGAGCTATAAGACTACCAAAAAACCTCCAAAATATAAAATAGGACATGTTAAACAGTTAACATTCACTAGGAACAGTTCTCTAAGTGTTTAATCTGTTACTTATATAACATTTAACATTTCTTCTCAAATTTCGTTAAATTAATTATATTGATTAGAAAAATCATCAATAACAAAATTGTGCATTTTAAAACATCCAGTTTAAAAATTGATGCATTTATGTACTGTCAAAATGCTAATAAAATAGGATACTATTATAACTTTACTGTTCCTTAATAATTTTTATTTTGAAAAATTACTTTTTCTATAGATTATTGTGTACTCTGCCACAGATTTAAATTAAAATAATGTTAGCGAGAGACCGAAGTAAGCGAGCGACCATAAACGTACTGAACAAATCTTAATAAATTCTGATATCATGAACGCATCGAATTGTTTTTATTATGTTATTGTGTTTTTGTTTCGCAAAAATTTTTAAATGTAATAGTTTATAACACTAATTAATTTTAAGTTTATTTCTATGTAAAAGTAAAATAATTCTGGAAAATAAAAATTGTAATTATAAACTGCTATTTTTCCTTGAATGCAGTTTTATTAAAATGCAAACAAAGTAGAGTATAATGTAAACGAGATTCTAATCTACTAAACGAAAATCAATGTTTAACAGCAAAAAAAAATTTAAAAATTTTTCTTAACCCTTTATTGAATCTGATAAAATAAAATTCAATCAAAAGGATTTAACAAAAAAATTGTGATAAAATAACTCCTTTTAAAAATATGTTGAATCGAAATTAATTGAAACACCATCTGAATCGTTCAATATAATGGTTGTACTAGATATTCAATGATTTAAATATGTATCTTTTTGTTTCATCTCGTATTGAGTTAAAATAAAAATCATTGGATTTTTTGGTAAAACAGTATCCTTAAAATTTAAAAAAGTT
The DNA here is from genome assembly GCA_034700185.1 of Phthiracarus laevigatus. NCBI lineage: Eukaryota > Metazoa > Arthropoda > Arachnida > Sarcoptiformes > Phthiracaridae > Phthiracarus > Phthiracarus laevigatus. Next base: position 9,569 of record JAQIXJ010002763.1, read on the forward strand.
CAAATACTTTGCACTTCATATTATGGCTACCTAATTGTACACTGATAACGTTGATATAGATATTTCTGCTGCTGGAAAAATTGTTTTAGAGACAAAAGGCTAGAAATTATAGCAATTTTTAAATCCATCGACAAATATATAAGTTCAATATACTTTGATTAATTTTAATGTAGAAGCATGTATGTAGTTTTTATTTACATTCTCATTATTTTATGAAAACAAAAAAATCATTCAAAATAAGTGTTTAAAAATATATATGAAATTAAAGATTAAGTTAAAAATTTTTAAAGATATTTAAAATAAAACTTTAAATCAAAAGCATAAGTAAACTTATGTAAAAGTTATTTAAAAAATAAAAGAGAAAGCTAAATACAAGCTAAATGGAAATAAAAAGAAAAAGTTAAAGTGAAAATAAGCAAAAATATAACAAATTTTTTAAGCAAATGTTAAAGATAATTTAAATTAAAAACAGTATTTCAAACAAATCTAGCTTTAAGTTATTTTAAAGTTCATTTTAGATAATGTTTAAATTATAAACTGTATATAATGAATAAAGATTAAATGTTATTTCGTTTAATGTGAATATGTTATTACTATTGGTTCATAACTGGTTGTTTTTTATTTTTCAGTTATTTTGTATAAGAAAACTTTATTATCTTATTTCTATCTTGATTGAACTTAAAGTATTTGAAATCATTATGAGCAAATAAACATTGAAAAACTTAGAAAAAATATAATTCATATACAAGCTAGAAACAAATGTTCTATTTCTTCTATTAATTAATTTTTTCATTTTATTCGTTCATTACTCTTTATTTCAAAAAGACTGACGTAATTTTTAATTTTATACTTTGAAAATTTATAAATTATTAGACTTTCTTCAAAATTATAATGGTTTATATAAAAAATTTTTAAAGAAAATGCTAGAAATCTAGCAAATAAGAATGAAACGTGCTGTGTGTAACTGTGGCTAACAAATGCAGTCGATACAACTTAGTGGTTGCCGAAAAATATTCACTGAGAAAATCTCGAGACAAATTTGATGAACAATAATATTGATGATTGAAGTGAATCAAAATATGGAATGTAACAAACAATAACGAATATAAAAACCAATAACAAATTTAAATAAAACTTTAACTAATAAAGTAATTCTCTAACGAATTAATTAAATGAATTCTCTAACGAACAATCCTCTAACGGATTAAATTTAATTCTCTTAGACTTAAAACTAATTCTTTAACGAATTAAATAAAGTAATTCTCTAACGAATAAAATAAAATAAATTTTCTCTTTAATAAAGACAACTGCTCTAAACAGAGTCTACAAGAGAAGTGATTATTTGTTATACAATTATTAGTTCAGTTTACATTTGCGCATAAAAACATTAATAGTTTTAAACATATTAGTAATCATTTGAAAAACAATATTATTTAAATTGAAAAACGTAAATCATTCAACTTTGAGAGTGTATTCGCGTAATCGATGATATGGAACATATCAAGAATATTATGATGGAAAAAATTTTTAAACTTGAATTAAATGACAATTTAAGACAATAAATTTAAAATATTTGTCAAACTTGTTTTATAAATCAGAATTTAATTTTTTATTGTTTGACAAGTTAAGCTGTTGTAGTGTTGTTTCCATTTGTATTTAGTTTACTTTGTAATAGTCAGCTAATGCATTTGGGAATCTTATTTCTGTTTTTATGTAGACATTTTAAGATCACAAAAATCAATCAAAGTTGAGCAAAATTGTCAAAATTGGCTTTAACAAGGTTAAAACATGTATCAAATTTTGTCAGAAAAAAAATCTAAAATTGTGGCAAAAACTGTCAAAAAGAAACATCATCGGGTTAAAAATGGTTAAGATCAGCGTAAATAGTAATTTTTGTTGCCATGCGTCTTATTAAATAAATTCATACAAAATAAAAAACGCGATTTCTTATATATAAGCACAATTTTTGATGTTATCTCATCGGCAGCTAAACTAAGAATGAATTATAATCTCTAACACTCACTGAAGTATTATTTAGAATAATTTCTTAAAGCGCATAAAATTTTTAGCGAATCAATAATAATTAAGTTTTTATTGTAAGAAAATAAAATTTAAAAAAGATAAGCTACAATATAGGAAGTTTTTTTGACGTATGTTATGCGCATTTACTAACCAATGGCCAATTGATTAGAGTTCGGCATAAACTTAAATTAAACGTCGATTCTAAACACTTATAATTAATTGCGAACTTAATGTAAATTAAATAATTGCAACTTCAATAATTAAATGAATTGTTAATGTTTTATTTGTTAAACTAAATACACGTGTGATCGTTACAAAAGCAAAAATAGGAATGATTAACGTTACGAAAAGTATTATACAAAATGATTTAACATTAAATACGTAAGGTTCAGAATGTGATAGTTTTGGGTGTGGTTTCGTTTGGACCCTTACATCACACCCCTCTTGACAAGTGGTCACTCCACTAAATCAAGCAAAAATTATCGCAAAATTTACAAAAGTGATCAGATGGCGGTAATTGAAATCGTGTGCACTCAATAACAATACCATTTCGGCCACAATTACAAATAATAACTGTTATATGTGTTGTTGTTATTACACGTAATATAACGGTTTGAGTATTAACATAAAAAATATGATTAATTATTTTAACAATATATGCAATAATTGCAGTAAAAACTCGTTATAGTTAACAAAATGTTATATTTAAAATATGAAATGTGTTAACAAAATAAAATACTGTTAATGTTCGAATTAAATATTTAAAATAATGTTTAAATGTTTTTGATTATTTTATATTTTTAAACTGATAACTTTATCTTTTTTAACATAAAAATGTTTGAACAAATGTTTGAATTAATTATTTGTAAAATGTATTGAATTTAACTCTTATAAAATGAAGTTTTTTAACTAATGTTAATGAAAAATGCATAAATACTCTGCCAAAAATCACAAAACTTCGTTTTTAAGCATTATTTTTAGCTATTTTGTGACTGAATGTGGTTTTGCGCATAAACTCACATATAAATTAAGGAAAATAACAAATGAAAGGCTCACTCAAACAATTCAAATCTATTCTGATGGCCAATAAAATCCAAATAAACTTCTAAATACGCCTAATATATGAAAAACTTGATTTTTAACAAATGTAATGTGAATTGATAATGTTTGATCACAAAGAACAATAAATTTAAGATTAGAAATTCTAAAATGTGTAATAATTCCTGTTTAGGTTCAATTTAAATCGAACTTTTTATATTTTGTTTTCGCTTCAATGCGATCATTGGTTTCATCATAACTTACATTATCGGATTCGGTTGTTTCGTTTTCGCTAATATCTTCGCTTTCGTTATCGTAGCTATAATAGTTCCTATCGTTATTATTGTTATAATCGCTATCATCGTTATTATCGCAATCATTGTTATCATCACTTTTTTCATTCGCTAAAATTTCACTCGCATTATTAATATTAATCATTCGGTAAATGTTTGCGGCTACTTTCACTTTAGTTAGCATATCTTCTGCGGTTGCATTTTTATCGTTAATTCTCGTTGCAGCCATAATTTTTGCACCAGTATATGGTATTTTATCAATTAAGTCAAGCATTATTCGTGATGGCACTGTTTGTCCACTTTTAATTTCGAGATCATAGCATTTTTCCAAAAATTGATCATTACTTTTGAAATATTTTGGATCTAATGTCTTTAATTTTACATATGAAGCAATTTGCGTGTTAGGATCAGTAAATTTTTTAATGAATAGCTCTCTAAACTCTTTCCACGGTATTCCTTGATTTGAATTATATAGCTCTTTATATTTTTGTGCAACAGTAAAGTGCATACGCGTACCAATTAGTTCTTTCCATTGATTTCTCGGCCATTTTTTGCATTTCGCTATAAACTCAAAATTTTCTATCCATCCTTTTGCTTCAAATCCTCTTTTATACAGATTAATATCTCGTGTGTCTGGAACTGCTTTTGTTTTATCGTTTTCTAATATTTGCTGACCAATTTGAAGTAACAATTTTTTTGTAGTTGTCATTTGACTTGTATTTGTCGTTTGATTATCGCTTTCATCTTCACTTTGCTGTGCTCTTAGTCTATCAATTTTTCGAAATGAAACAAATTTTGATTTTGTTGTTTTTGCATTTGATGTGTCACTTCCCGAAAATATCTCTTCTATTTCTGACTCTTCTATATCATCATTGTATTCATCTGTTTCGCATTCTTCTTCGTTTTCATTTTCAGATTCATTTGCTGGATATGTTCTTAATAATCTTGCATTTAGTGTATGAAATGCTGATAGTAATTGGTCATATTTATCATCTGATTTTATTTTTTCCGCATTTAGATCATCAAGTAATTTATTCGTTTTATCTAATGTTATTTTCATTATTTCATTTGCTTTTTCACTGTTTTCTAAACGTTGTTTGATGTCTAACATTTCAAATTGAATATCAAATGTATCTGCGTTTTCTTCAGACATATTTCTATTTTCGATATTTTTTACAATTTCTTTTACACTACTATTACTGCTGTTTAATATTTTATCTATTTTTCTTTCAGTACTAATTCTTGTTGCAAAATTTTTTAAATATTCTATATTCAACAATTGTTCTTCTGCTGGAAAAGTTGTATTAGGTATCGGAACAATACCTTCAAAAGTTAAATCACTATTTTCTATATTTGAAACAATATGTCGTACACTTTCGCTCGTTTTTTCCGTACTTTTATTTCTATTTTTTACAGTTTTTATTTTCGGTGTTACTAACACTTCTCTATTACGTAAATTTTTTATTAGTGGACTTACACTTACTTTATTTTCTTCTGGTTTATTAATTAATATTGATTTTAGTCGTATTGTTTTAGGTTTGACAATATTAGAGGCACTCTTTCTCTCTTTATCTTTTGTACTTTTACTCATTAAAACTCACTTTGCATGTATCGGTGATCGCTAACCTCCACCAATGTTATGCGCATTTACCAACCAATGGCCAATTGATTGATGTTCGGCATAAACATAAATTAAATATCGATTCTAAACACTTATAATTAATCACGAACTTAATATAAATTAAATAACTGTAACTCCAATAATTAAATGAAATGTTAATGTTTTATTTGTTAAACTAAATACACGTGTGATCGTTACAAAAGCAAAAATAGGAATGATTATCGTTACGAAAAGTATTATACAAAATGATTTAACATTAAATACGTAAAGTTCAGAATGTGATAGTT
>JAQIXJ010002764.1:0-14823 GCA_034700185.1 Phthiracarus laevigatus
GTTAACTCAATATTTTAACTTAAGCAAATTTTATGCTATTTATCAAATGATTTTTCACTTAAAATTCTTAATTCTAAATCAATTTTTTCACTTAATAACATGGAATAACCCAATTTTTATTAGAAAATAATTTTAAACAGAGAATTAATGAATTTATTAGTTTTGTAGAACAATCTCAACCACTAATGCTAGACTAAAATGTAAAATTAAATAATTTTGAATACAAGTTTCGCTTATGTATGCAACACTTTTAACACAATAAGTATATACGAAATATATATTACTGTGAATAATAATTTATAAGCAAGATTCAATAAAAGATATCTGATTTCGAGTTAACCGGTTAACTCCCAAATATTTCTTAAACCATTGAGTTAATAAAATTCAAATTTAACTCACTTCAAAATCTTTAACCTTAACTCTTAACTTTAACCGGTTAACCTGCTAAGTCAAAAGTTTACAGGTTAAAATGTGCATCTCTAGTTGTAGTGATGAGAGAGAGAGAGAGAGAGAGAGAGAGAGAGAGAGAGAGAGAGAAATGTAAATGCTCGATGTAGAGGCATATGTTTTAAAGTTTAAATTAATGGGCTTAAAATCGCACTAAAACGGGAGTTTAAAAAAATACACAGGAATTAATAGACCGTTCACTAAAAGCATGGCCTAAAAGATGTAGATTCATCTACTATAATAATGGAAGACATACAGAGAAAAATAACTGAAAAAAGTTTTGAAATAAAAAGGTTATAACGCGTTAAAGTGTTTCCTTTGATTTTTGGAACCTCTGTATTTGGAACCCCTGTAGTTCGTTAACAATATCAGAAAAATGCGAGCATAGTGTCCATTAGCTTATATTAATACAATAAATGGTTTATCAATCGCCCATATATTACTCAAATCAACTATCAAATTAACCGATTTTTTAAAAAAATTATTATAATATTAAAAATGTGGAATCTAACTTATTTTCAGAAAGAAATTCTAACAAAAAGACAATTGTATGAACCTATCCATACCCACCCAAACTTATCCCAACCGACCAATACCTACTAAAACTTATCCAAACCCTACCCAAACTTGTTTAAACTTATCCAAACATAACCAAACTTATCGAAACCTATCAAACTTGAAAAATACACTCCGGAAAAAACAAACATAATCTACTTTGAAGATATTTAGGCTTTTTTTCCTGAGAAAGAAAGTAAAATTTAAAAAGTTAAACTGATTTGACGCATTTGTTGATAACATTATAAAAGTTTGTCTTACCGACTTTTAATACTTATAATTTATTGTTATAAGAATGTAATTTAATTGTATTGTTAAAACTAAACAATTTAATTTTTGCAACAATACGTACCTTTAAGTAAAGTACGGCCGAAAATTGGTACGTTTCTCATTCAAACGATTCTAATAAACAAAAAACAAGGAATATTTTTCTGAATAGAAGACGAAAAAGTATGCGATGAGGAAATGCATAATAGCATTCAACAAAGAAGAAGAAATTTGAAAACAACTAGGGATCAAATCACTAATAATATGAATCGCTTCGAAAATACTGCCTCAATATTAAGTGCTTAACAATTGCCATATTGTTGCGGCTGATCATTAATAATGACACCACTATAGACACGCAATCAACTAACGAGTGAGGCAACACACGAATTACTATTATGATTCGTTGTATCGCCAATAGTTACAAATCTTAGAGAAATGAAAATAGCGTGAATTTTAACAATTTATCAAAGTTTTATTTGCGATTCTGGCTTAGCATTACTAGCGATTCTTAGTTACATTTTGACGTTTTTAGGCAAAGCTAGAGATTACACGAAAGCGCCATTCTGTCTCATACTAAAAACAATGGCAAACAAATCAAAATCAGAAACAATTTTTCACAAAAACACTTACACGCGACACAAACACTCAATCTCACGCATTCTTATTTTTAGTTTTTAAAAACTTAATACTTCATTTATACCATTAATTATATTGATAGACATCTAAACATCGTTTTACAGTTTCATTAAATAAGAAAATATATTTCTTCTGATTCTGTTAGTGAATTGCATTGGATTATGTGAGGCATATATTCTGATTTTTTATTTAATATTTTTTTTATTTTTTACAGTTATTTTTAGTTTTTTAATTAAGTTTTTGTATTTCTGCCCCTCAAAGAAGAATACTTTTTATATGCATTAAGTTTATAACTAAATCGTTATTTTTTTAAATTTTATAATTTGCTCAGTGGAGCTTTTTGCGAAAATCCCAAATAACAGACTTATGTTTTTAATATTTATTTTAATTAAAATAATAATATTCTGAAGTATTTTTTAGTTAAAGTAGTTTTAAAAAATCTCAATTAGCGATGCAAATAACAATAGAACATTTTATTAATAGAATAGTTTACAATAAATTTAAGAAAAACAACGAATCATTTGATCTGAAAATAATATCTCACTTTTACATGACAATGTATTATTTCAAGCCAAGCGTTTAGGAATGTTTTGCATACAATACATTTGTATTTGCTGTTTGAATTCATTAAATATGCGCTCTAACAGTCCTTAACTAGTTAGATGATAAACCTATCAATTTGTTTTTAATTAATTTGAAATTTTAAATAATATAAAAAACTTACTAAACTATTTTTTTATTAAATTTGTTTGAATGATAAACGAATTACGTAACACTCGATAAATTAGAAAATAAAGTTTGCTAATTATAGTTATAAAACTGTGGTTACACTGTTTGTTCCGAACGGATCTAAAAATAAAATTTCGCAAAATCTGAACGCAAAAACTCATCAACGACTTCACGCAATACATTCAATGTACGGCAACTGACTATTTATAAATAGAGTCATAAAGCGGTGGATAAAAGTCTGTTTTTCACACGGCTTTTCGTTCAGAATATTGACTTTAATGCATATAATGACTGACTTGGAAACAGTTTTCATTTCACTCTTTTCAAACGCTGTTTTGAAGCTGTGTCTCATAATTTAACTCTAGAAACTGTCTAAAATCATTTTCTGTCACATCGCTATCTTACATAATACCCACCGATGATGGATGACAATCATTCAAATATTAATCTATTATTGAGTGATTTTAATAACGAAGACATTCTGAGTAATAGACAAATATCTCGTTCTCGTGAATCGTTTGATCGGTTCTGCGATGACTTGTGCGCTGTTGTGGTCGAGTTTTTAGCATTTGAGGATAAAATTCGGTTTGAATGTGTTTCAAAGCAATGGAAAAGATGTTTGTTTAAGACACAAACAGTTGTGAAATTGAGTCTGCAAAATGGTATTACGAATGGAAAAAATAGTTTAAACAACTTAATCAAATCCAGTGTAAATAATTCATTGCATGGATACGTAAATCTGATTGCTTTCGAAAATATATTGAAAAAGTGCGAATTCATCAATCAAATCATTTTTAACAAAACTGTTAAAACTGACGAAAAGCTTTTGCAACTCATAGCACGACATTGTCCTCATCTCAAGAAAATTGCGTTTGATTTCGATACTATCAACGAGAAAGGCTTAATCGAGTTTGGGCTGAAATGCGGACAAAATTTGCAATGCATTGAATTTTTTGGCGCACATTTCAATAAAAACTATAAAACACTGTTAAAGTTATGCCCAAATCTGATGGCTATTAATGGCTTACGGGTTAATGATATAATTAATAGTAGCGATTGTTTGGCGCCTAAATTAACAAAAGTTAACAAACTTTTCGAGAGCAACGAAACACAATTAGTGAAAATTTTTGTTGATAGATATAAAACTACGTTGAAAAGTTTTGGCACGAATCCTAATTCAGATATCGGCGAAAACAGGCAAAACTGTTTACTCCAACAGATCTCCCGTTTAGACAACTTGGAAGAATTGATTCTGGAATTTTACTTCTTCGAAGGCTTTTCGCCGCTATTCGCCGATTATCTCAAACAAATAGCGTTTAATTGCAAAAAAATCGAGCGATTATATATCGACACGCATGACGTGTGTTCAGTGCTTGCGTACCAAATATTTCACTCGATTCGTTATTTTACGTCATTAAAGTCACTGACACTACACTTACCAAAGCCATTGTTCGGCGCTTACGGTAACGAACAGTTCACTATCGAATCGCTGGTCGATTGCAAACAATTGTCGCATTTGATGCTTACTCATCCACGAATAAATGACTCCTTTTTTACCGATATTCACATTTATGCGCCTAATATAATAAATTTGGATTTATTAATCGAAAAAGAGATTAGCGATAACGCTATGGTTTCGCTGTCAAAACTTAAAAAGTTGAAGCGAATTACGTTTAGACGACCGGTGGATGTTTTCAAATTTTCGTTCGTCACTGACTTAGGACTTTGTAATCTGATTAAAAATTGTTCGGCCATTAAAGCGATTCGATTTAATAGCCGACCAAATATGACATATAAGACAATCGAGGCATTGATAGCATTGGCGTGGAAGAAACCGCGAATCTATTATCGCCATTATTTCGGATCAATGGGAAAGAAGTGTGACCCAAGTTTTGCGGTCATTGATATGAACTATTATACGTGTTTGCCTAATAATCTAAAAGTTACCGTTAATAATAATCTGAGCGATAGCTTTGAATTTTAACCAAAATAAACAAATCAATGACAAATAGCAGGTTTTGGTTAACGCTATGTTATGTTTTCCCCGAACATAACATTAAATAACATATGCTCTGTATATAGTTTTCCTTGAATTTATTATTTTAACGATTATACAAATGCAAAGCTTCACACTTTCTTTGTTTTACTAACGATAAGCTGTGAAGTATATGTAAGTGATCTGCTTTTCTTAAAATTCAGATGTTTTCTAAATATTTAAGTACTTAAGCGGTTAATCACGCGTCAATTTGTTCACTATTGTGAAATAATGCTATGAGCAGTAACTGTTGTATCGCACATAACTTATTATGATTAATAAATTTAACTTAAAAATAATTGCGACACTCAACAAACACAAATAAATTTTATATAAATTAAAAACTTAACTTTCATTCCTAAAGTTTCTAAATTACTAGAATCAGAATAAATATTTGCTCTATAATATGCTGCATTAGAGTTTTTGAAGGTCAATAAAAATGCATCACACCGTTAGTCCATTACCATACTTATATGTAACCTTATTTAAATTACCAGATCTTTGTTATATAAATTTAATACACTGTAAGATAGATAAAAAATGGTTTATCAATATTTTTTTCTAACAAAGGTAAGTATAGTATACAGTATAAACTGTGAATTCAATGGTAAAGTTCGATTGTAAAGTTTGCTCCAGAAACAAGTTTCAATTACTGCTTAAATCTCTTCTCAAGTGTTATTTGCCAATGCATTTGGCGTTTGGCACAATTATTATAAAATGATTATGTGAATCGTTAGTATTATTGTGAAATATGTTAACGAGAATTACAGTTATTCTGTATAGCATCAAACATTTTTGACTATATTTTCTTCATGTCTTTACTCGTATTTATCTCCTAAAATCCTTATCAAATTGTTTTATATCATATTGTAGAAGTACTGTATATTTAAATCATATCAATTAAATACTGCTGATCAAGCAATTTAAATAATCATATCATTGAAATGCAATGCTTACGTTCAATAATTAGCATCCAAGTAATATAATTTTAAATTAATATGAATCTTAAGTAAAATTATAAACTTATTAGACTTTGAAAATAATTAAAGAAATATTTTTAAAGAATCAAGTTTATATAATTTTGTTGCAAGATTCATATATTAAACAGAATTAATTTTTTAACAAGTAAAATATTTCAAAATATTAAAAATTTATTATATGCCTCATTATTTTTTATTTATTTTAATTTATTTAATCAACATTTAATAAATGTTAATTCTAATAGTAATCAAAAAACGTAATATAAACATATAACAAAAAGTTTAAAAATTTACAAAATCATGTTTTCGCGTAAATCTAATCAGTTTAAAAAACACTAAAATCTCATTATAGAAAAAGGTCTATAATTCGAAAATAAAATAGTAAAGTTAATTTTATTTTTAATAATTTTTAATAATATTGAAGTTATTTAGTTTTTTAACAAATTTTTGGAATATAAAAATAATTTTTTAGAACAAAAATCGAAATTTATGTTAAAAACTTTAATAAAAGGTCAACACAAAAATCTTCAATATTTTATTTAATTTGATATTTAAAAATTTTAAAATTGAAAAAAATTCTTAATTATTAGTTTATTAGCTTTTATAAGATTTATAAATAATTATTTTAATAATATAGTTAAACAAGACTGAATTTTTAATAGCCAAAAAAACAAGATTAAAAACGGATTGCGTTGATTGAAACCCTTGTTTATTGTAAAAAAGCCTTTTTCTGTTGCTTTGAAGTTTAACAGTTAAGCGTTTATTTGAATAACTAATTAAAATGTACTGAAGTTTGGCATAACATCAGATAAGTTCACTGAATTCGTTGAATTCGTGTGATATCAGTAAATAAAATGTCTTAACATAATAAGCTCTAACAAAAAAAAATTTCAACATTTCTCATTAATTTAAATCAAAAGTTTCATCCAAACAGGATATTATGGCGTAAAACTAAAAGATGCTATTCATTGAAATGAACTATTTAAGCAATTGATTATCAGTCATAAATAAATAAATATTGTGAGCCATTTAACACGATAAATAAAAGCAACTTTTAAAATCACGCGTTAATATTTGACAAATAAAGTTAAATGGACTTTAGAGACGAATAACTTATCGCAAGCAAAAGTCGTTTCTATATTTTGCTTTTCATTTCACTTAACCATACAGTCGACAACGAACTGTCTATAAGGAAATTTTTTGAATGACGTTTGAAACTTGTTAGAAACGAAGAAACAAGAAAACGCCTCAGTTTTTTACAAAAAATAAAGAATGCAAGAGAAATTAATTGTTGTATTTATACTTTTTTATGTGAATGCGTTGGCGAATGTGACAGCCAATCAGTCACAGGCCCCGTGGACTCAGTGTTCCGGTAAGTTATTTATATCAATTCCTATCATTGTGTGAGATTGATATTTATTTGTTCAAATTAATAATGCATTTAAAATGTACTATGAAGTAATTATGGGAGGTTTTGTATAAACTCATCGTCAATAGTAGTCTGTTGTGTTGCAAACCGGTTACTTCAATAAACGTGTTCTAACTTTTAAATATTTTGCATTCTTACCAATTCAATGAAAATAACATTGAAAAATTAATTAACATATTTTATTAAACAATTACCAATTTTTATCTAATTTTTAAGTTTATTTATTTTAAATTTAATTAAATATTTGTTAATAGGTTTATAAGAAAATATATTTATTTTATTAATTTTTGTTTTGATGCGACTTTTAAGACTTCTAAGATCAAAAATCTTTCTTGTATTGTTTAGTTGTGCAACAAAATTATAAACTTATTAACTAATTAGTAAAACATTAATTATATTTAAAGCAAGGGTACATTGTAAAAATTAGCATATTTAAACTATTCATAGTTAAAAAAAAGTGCATTTATAGTGTAGTATACGGTATAAAAATAGAGCTATAAATTGCTTCAAAAATTAATTAATTGCACTTTAGAGATAGCATTTATATTTTTATAAAATTAAAAAAAAAGTAACATTTCTAGATCTTAGTGTTTTTCTGCATTTACGGTAACTTAAGTATTGGTTTGTAAGAAATTTAAAAATTCTATAAAAAATTTGGTACCAATTAATTTTTGGTGGTGTGGTTACCAACCATTAATATAATTTTTGGGAAGGGATATCAAAAACTCACTGGATTTAAACTATAATTTTTTAAATGACGATAAAACCATTCAATATTACGTAAATTGATTTATGTGCATACAATTAATGAAATAAATAAATAGCATATGCTATCATTACTATTAAATAATTAAAGTATTTCAATAAATTGATTAATTAATTTGACATATCTGTAGCGTCGGATCTTCAGAGCACAATTCAGTCATCAAACGTGAAAATATATATCACAAACTGCACCACAAATGCTACGCGATGTCATTTAGTGCGTGGAACTAATGCATCGATATCTGCTGTATTCAGTAAGTTTGACCATTTGTCTAATTGATTACATGATTATATTGAAATATGGAATGATTACAGCACCAAACACTGGCAGCGCATCAATCGAGCGCGCAATTGTTGCCAGATTTAATAAAATGATACGCGGAAAGCCGCTGGAGATTCCGTATGGCGGAAACGTTAACGCAACCAATGACACGCGATTAGTGGCCGACAACCAAACGTCTGCCATAAATGGTTTATCGGCGGATCAACAATGGACGTACGCGTCAACATTTCCGGTGTTCGCTCACGCGCCTAAAGTAACCATTGTTTCACACGTTTTTATTATATTTAAATGTTTTCCTTACACAGACTGAATTGGAAGTTATATTTATGCTGCGCAATGCATCGCAGACCACATCCAATCGTCGAATCGGTTCGATAAGAAGATGGCGCGAACATCCCGGACCTATTTATGTTTGCGCTAAAATACCGGTATCGATCGGCGATTAACCATCACAAGTGTATAACACTTATAATTGAATAGTAGTCGATATTTTCGTCCAATAAATAGTTCACTGTTTTGTTTTCAATTATATTTAGTAGTAATACAATGATTACAATTAATTAATTTAAAAATAGTTTAATTCAAATAAATATAATTTGGAGAAAACGGAAATTTTATTTCAAATTAAACTGTTGACGAGTTTACGCAACAAATTACTAACTAATGTTTACGTAACTATATATAAATGGTATATGACATCGAAAACAAAATTTTATTTATCAATTCAATTCAAAACTTATTAAATTGGAATTTTTTAGTTATTAACTTTTTAACACAGAATATTAAAAATAACAAAAACAAAAGTTAGTATTTTTTGTTAAACTTTCCGTTTGGTTTACAGTTTATAAAACTTGGTATTTAACGAGTATTTGGTAAACGAAAGTTTGGGTTATATTTATATAGACGCTCTGTTGGATTTCGAGTACGATATGTTTAATATAAAATGTACATCAATTTCGTTGACGTCATCCACTGTTTTATTCAAGTTTTAATGTTCAAAAATCAGAAACGATATTAAATTATTCTAATTTATTTATTTTAATATAGAATAATTCTAGATTAAACAATTATTAACACTTAATTTAACTAAGAAAAATGAGATTTATCGAAATAATAAGTTTAGACACTAAAATATTCCAAATATTGTGACATAAATGAAAATTTCATGCAACAAACTGTAATAAAATGCGCAATATGTTTGGTGCGATATAAAAGCATTTGATTGCGTTATTACTTGAGTGGTGGTCCGATGCTCACGAGAACATTCATAGTCATGTTCAGTCAGTCTTCAACAAACTACTGGCAGATTAAGCAAAAATCCATAAAAAATAAACAAATGAAAACCTTCGGTGTAATGAAAAACTTTAAAGTAATAACTATGGGAAAAGCATTTTTTTATCTAAAAAAATTTACCCTTTTAATGTGGTTATTTATTATTATCAATCCAAATAATAGTTTGGAAATATCTTTAATTTTAATTACCTTTTTGACGATTTTGAAAAAAGTAGTCTAATTTTTTAATTTGTTCTGTGATTAGACTAATACTGTAATAGAAAATTGTTGGCAGAAACATGGATCCAATTATATAATATATCCATATTATTACGCTCATCACTATTCTACTGATTGCCAATTTATCCATCTTTATTGTAATTTCATTAATATGAATACTTCCAAAACAGATCATTACAACAAGAGTGGCAACCATGAGTGGTATTATCATTTTGCTTACCATTTTCATATTTATATCATGTTCCATATCAAAAATGGATGAAAATCTTTTGCCTCTCAATGCTAGTAAATATCCGAAAATGATGTCTAAGCCAGTCATAAGTGATCCGACGTTTATTAAAACCTTCATTACTGGTTTATTACTTATTTGATAGTCGGTGTTGTAATTAGAGAAGTAATAGAATAAAAAGTTTGCATAAATAACAGCCATCATAATTAATAAATTATACAATAGAAAAATATAATTATAAATACGAAACAGTCGTTTCTTATCAATTTTCTGATCGATTCCGTGGAAAGAAAAGCCAAACATTCTATAAAATATTAATAGTATTCTCAGTGATCTGAAATTTTGTGCTTTTTCTGAGAATAGCATCTTTAAATTACAGCAATAATTGAAAGAACTTGGGTTTTTATCTTTTATATGTAAACCTTAGTTTTCTACTTTGTCTTTGCAGAAAATAAAATAAAGACACTTTTGATCAATATTATAATATAGAAATATTATAAAGCTTTTTAGCTTACGAGTTAATAAAATGTTCATATCGAATCAAAATACGGTATACATATTTCACTTTGATAAATTATTTTATTTATTTTCTGACATTTTAGCATTTCATTTATTAGCACCACTTAATTTAAATATTGAAACTTCGAAAAAACCTTCTTTAAATGTTTTTTCATTAAATTTATTTACATTTAGAAAGAATTATATCATTTTTCTAAGAGCCTAGAGGTTAGTCGGCTGCTTATTTTTGTTGTAGGCTATAGGCTTAAGCATTTTTATATGTTGTAGCCTGAAGCCTACAGCCTAAGGCGACGAGAAAATTTAGGCTTAGGCTTAGGATTTTCCAACAGCCTAAGTCTAAGGTTATACCGCCTAAATATCTCATCTCTAGAATTGCCAATTTTATTATTCAGTGTCGTTATTTAATACAGTCTAACAATCATTTAGTAGTTTTTCGAATATCTAAATTCAATAATTACAAACTAAAAGGTTTCTCAAGTTTTTGGCCTTATTCGATCCTATATATAATTAAAGATTATTATAATTCAAACAAGAATAGCACATTCATAGAGATCTCACTTTTTCGTAAGTTAAAACATATTTATGCAACAATTATATTAGTTCTAAAACTTATGATAGCAAAATGCCAAATCTCTTTATTAAATAAGACTGCTAGTATTGACAGACATTGTCTATTCAAATTGAGCCAAAAAATAAGTTGTTTCTTAGCCAAAAGCGTATTTTATTAAAATTGCTCGAATTACACAATTATACAAAAAAATAAAATGGTCTAACTATTGCAGACCAACACCTGATGATTACTGCAATCATCGTGTTCAGTATTACCGAATCCATAGTAAAACCAATAATGAACTTTTCCGGGAATCAGAGTATCGTAATTGGTTGCGTGCAGATAACATCTGCCGATATATATCGGGACATTAGCGGATGTTTTTCCGGCAGCAAACGCGTTATGAGGCAGAGGATCGCCTCCATGTCGAGGCACCCAATCAACGTTAGAGCCAACCAACACCTCGTAATCAGACTTGAGCTCTTGCTCTCCACCGCCGTATGTCACGTGACATCCCAATCCGTGGCTCGCTTTTCCTGGCAACAGGTCATTATTATAGGTGTGTCGGCAGATATAGAGCGGAGATTTGTCGGTATCAAACCCACCCACCACTGCATCGCTCGGCATCTCATTGTTTGTCACATTTTTCCAACTAACCGAACATTTTTCTGTGAAACAAATCAGTTTTGAAATGTTTTAGAAATGTTATTATTGAATAGAAATTTAATAAATTTACCACTAAATGGCTGCAAATTATCCTCAACTGTAAGGATAAACGTACGTATTTGTTGCGGTATTAGGTGTATGTTGAGATTAGTGGCCACCGATGGCGCAAACACTTCATTATTCCATTGAAGCCGTTTCGACGCCGATAGCAATTCATTAGCGCCTAATGTTGTCTCCGATATATTCGTTATTTTAAGACTTTTGAACAAATTTTCAAGATTCACGTCAACCGCTTTCGACAGTTCATTATTGTCTGCGGTTTCGTAGAAGTGTTCCAAACGGAGTAACACTTGATTTTTCTTCCAATTTTCCAGCGTTAATAAGTGAACATTTTCGGGCAAATTTCGATTCAAAAAGCTATAAGTGTTCGTCCATTTCGACCGGAAATCCGTATCGCTTTGAGTGTACGTTGAAAACGATAGAATCGGTTCCATAAATAATCGCTGCGACAAATCTCTGTGCAATTTCGACGATTCGTTGATTGACTTGAAAAATAGATAGTGTTTGCCACGGATTACCAAACCCTTTCCGTCCGCTCCGGTCTCGTCCAACCACTTCTGATCGAACTCTTTGTGCAATAGTCTTCGATGGACCATCATCTCAACTGAACCATCGACAATAGAACTTCCGCCTTGCGTTCGGTCATTCAATACAGTCATTTGTAAGCCTTTTTGCGTTAAATGGAAATGATATTTAATTCGTTTAAACGCTATATGAATGACCATAACTAACCTTGAGCTTCGTCACGAATAAATATTTTACTATAGATTGGATACCAATTCGAGGATATATTGTTATTCGTACATCCTTTAGCGTTTGGATCTCTAACTCGTTTAACCATTTGTCTGCCGTTGGCGTCCGTATAGAATACTCTATCATTTTTAAGGTCTGACTCAAATCTCGTGATCACTTCTTTGCCAATATTATCTGCAACAGGTATGGGTCCCACAACCCAATCGAATTCGATATACTCTTCGTCTTCATAGGTCCTAATTGTTTGAGAAACCCAATCAGTCCACTGATGAGTCACTTCGTGAAGTGGACCAGAACTAAATTTTGACAATAGTTTTGAGTTGGATGCGGTATTAACGGCTGTACCGTTTGAACAGAAGTGATACGTTCCCGATTCTTCCACGTCTTTGACGCCATACGATGATTTGTAGTATTTGAATGACTGGTGAAGTGAATGCGTTTTTCCATTCAATGTAACCGAACTCAGTTCACCGGTTTGGTCGTCGAGCGTAATCGAAAACGATTTGCCTTTCATCTCAATAGTTGCCGCACGCTTTCGGCGACTGTTCACCGATCGCTCTAATCGATAACAGTTTAATTAAAAATATATTTTCAATTTTAAATTTAATTTATGTAGAAAAACAAACTTTTAACTAAAGCATTGGTCTTCTTTAGCAAATAAGTAACGAACCCGAGCGCCGGTAAATTAGCCTTAAAAACTAGTTCATTGGTTGCGTTACTCTTACGTCCCTGTAAACCGATCACAGATTTCGAAACCGGAACCAAATGACTACTCGTCAGTTTCTCCTGATTTTGGTCGTAGACTTCATAACTACCGGCACCGACCGGTACTCGAATCCATTGGGACAATGGCCTCGCTATTGGATTATAGATAGTGACCGCGATATTAGTAGAACTCTCTGTTATACTGCAAGCTGTCATATTGAGTGTGTCGCAAAACACTTGCGTGGGAACGTTGTGGTCCGTTGTTTTCGGAAGTACAGTTTTATACGCTTTTTGGATAACATTCCTGCTGGCGTCCCATCCGCTATAAAGTCGTCGGTAGTAATCATTGGCCGTATTCTGCGGCGATGTGCCTGTGATAGCGTCGTGATGTGTCATCACTGCAACTTCGTTACGGATTTCGTCCAAATAAGCGCTTGTGGTCGCGGTGTTCACTCGCGATAACGCGTCTAACTGTTTACTGGCCTTTAAATATGTACAGCAAAAAATTGATGATAACATTGAAAATAACTTTTTTACCCACAATATTATTACCTGAAGATAATTGTTACTGTATCTGTCTTCTCTCTTAAGCGCTGGTCTACTGGTATAATATCCAACCCAATAGTTAAAGTAATCATTATCTCTAGTGCTCCACGTTTTGTTCAAACTATTGAGCGCATAGATGTAGCAATTCGGTGTCGAATAGAAGATGTTGACATCCGTATGGGTGGCAGTTATCTCTTTGATCAACCGATCAATATTGCTGAACCAATTTTCGGCGTTCCTGTACTGAAAATCGTCGCCAAACGGTAACAGTACGTGACTAGTATTTCCGTAATTTTTGTTAAAATCACGCGCAAGATTCACAATCTGTGTTGCTTTCGACGCCTTATTGGCATCAGTGATATTATTTTTTCCGTCCTCAAAATTGAAGCCATCGGGTGCGGCGTAATGATTATGCAGATTAGATTGGAAAATGTCGGAATTAACTCCCAGATCATGCGAACCTCTCCACAAGAATTCTCCCTGCGGTCGAATACCTCTATTGGTGAAGTGTCCGTCAAAGCCCATGGCAGCGAAAAGAGATGCCATCTCTTTGGAAGCGCCAAACGGATCGATTTGCCACGAAACTTTCGGGTGACCGCAGCTGCCAAACAGTTCGTCCAACACTTTCAGGCCTAAAGTCATTTGGTCGATGATGTTGTCGTAATAAGCGGCTCCTTCGTCGTTGACAGTCCAGCCACCATTGGAAAACACCAATTGTCCGCTGTTTACCAGCGTTTTTACTGTTGCGCGAGTGTCATCGTTTTGTTCGCTCCACCATCTATTAAAATAATAGGTCTCCACTTGAGTGAAGCGTCTGTTTGTGTTCGCTTTTAATGACTTCACCACATTCGTGATAACGTCTCGCACGGAATCTATGTAATAGCCGTCGGGAGTGGAGAGCCAGCCGACATCATCGTGACTGTGCGATATTACATGTATGTTGAGCTTATGGGCATCAGTCTTAGTACACGCATTATAACCGCACTCTCCATTAACCGATGGCCACAGCAACAGTGTAGTCGCTATAAGATTAACAAAAATCACGGTTGACGTCGACATTGTTAGTTGTAAAAACAACTTTTTTAGGTACTCATTTATAGCAAATCTAATGAGAATGAAAACTTATGTCGACAATACTTTGTTTATAAGAATTT
>JAQIXJ010002765.1:0-14823 GCA_034700185.1 Phthiracarus laevigatus
ATGTTTATTCAATCAATTTTAAGCTACAATTAATTATCTACAGTATGTTGTAGCATAATTTTTTAATTAAGTTAACGTAAATAAATCTGTAAAATTATTTTTAATATACGCTCGCGCTCGATATGAAACAAAGAACTCACGTTCAGCACTGAGCGCCATCCGCTCGGGCGATGTTCATCACGGATCTATAAAGGTTTAATTTTGTTTGCGACCATATTAGAAGCCATGCATACTTCTATAACTTTTTGGTCAATAAAATATATTATAAAAATAAAAGTAAGAATCAATTTTAGTGTTTTAGTGGCTATATCAACACTTGAATGACTTAAATCACTATTTCTAAAATAAATAATTTGTTATTAAATAATAGACAAACAAAAAAACCTTTAGCACCGAAAACTAAATACCCTTATGCGCAGGCTTTTACTGTATTACGATATGGCCGGTTTCTAATAAAGTACTTTGCTAAAATCTAAAATTTAATTATTAAGGTTTTTGTTACGCAAAACTTATTTTCACCCAGTAATACCAATAAGTTTAAAATATGCTCCGTATATCAAAATGATGTACTAAGATATGAATTAAATTATACTTAATTGTACCACAAGGCAATTGTGGTTCGAAAAAATTTACCTAATGTAGGTTTCCTATTGAATTAATGTAATAATAATTATTGGACACATTTACAGTGTATAAATATAGTTTATAGCATATATACATAGTTACCCAAGGTCTGAAGTGCCAGAGGGGGTCAGATTCTGAAAATCTCCAAATTTAGGGGGGGTCTAAAACTCATCGGATTTAAACAACAATTTTTTTGTATTCGGACCAAAAAAATTTTTATCAGCCAAAAAATAGCTTGTTTTCAATACAATCTCGATTTTTCATTGGGGGGGGGTCAACTTTTCCAGAATTCTAGGGGGGGTCAACCCTGGGCTAGCACCTCCCCCTTGGGTAACTATGCGTATATACCATTACTGTAACTGTTGCTCAATGCGTATTAATCGCATTATCAGTTACCATCATAGTTACAAAACGGGGTGCTTGCCCTGGGTTTCCCAGGGTTTACCGATCTAGAACTCTTGAAAAGTTGATATATCCCTCATAAAAATCGAGATTGTATTGAAAATGTGTTATTTTTTAGCTGAAAAACCCTTTTTGGTCCGAAGACAAAAAACTGTCGTTTAAATCCTATGAGTTTTCGACCACCCTAAAAATAAAGATTTTCAGGATCTTACCCCCTTGGCACTTCAGACTTTGGGTAACCATGGTTACACAGTAACTAAACACAGGTTTTTGAAAATAAGGTATCTGATAAATGTATACTAGGAAAACCCTTGCTGCTTCGCTGTTTGTCTACACTATTTATTTCCCATTTAATAAACATCTTTACATTCTTTTTATTAATCCGTTAAAGCTTTTATAGCCAGTATAATGTTTAATATTGTTTATATTACACGTTATTCGAAATCATTAATGCCATTTAATTTCTAGTTAAAGAATTTTTTATTAAAACCAATGTATTAATAATTTATGGCAAAAGTTGTTGCTATGTTATTGTGTGCAGTTAATAACTTTAGTATTACTATGATATATTCGATTCAATAAATTTAAAATAGTTTAACTGATTTACCATTAGGGTTATCACTGGGAAAGATGTTTGTTATGATAATGAGATTTGAATATATATATATAGTTGTAGAGATCTAAAATTTTCGAGCTCATAGTTGTTTGAACTTCTTGTTTGAGCCTCTTTAAACAACTAATTATAAAATTTTGTTTAAAAATAGTAAACGAATCAAACGAATTGAACGAATTTTGAAATATTAAACTATTTTTCAGTTTTTAAAACGAAATCTAATAAATGTCACTGAATATGATAATAAATAGGGTTTCGAAAATCGTTAGAAATAACAGTGCAAAATCGTTCATTAATCGTTAGAAAAAATTGATCATATCGTTAGAAAAAATTATTGATTTGACTCCAAAAATTTTAAAAAAGTGCAGGTCCTTCAAAAACTCATCGGATTAAAACGGCAATATTTCGAGCTTTGTGGCTTAAAATTTTTTGAAAATTTTTTTAATAATTATGCTTCCAGTGAAATACAGGAAAATAATACCCAACTTAAAACTTATCGGATTTAATCGACAATTTTTCGGATTTTACCGACAATTTTAACAAATTTAACAAAAAAAGAATTCGTTAGAAATGAATAAAATTAGTTAGTTATTTTTCAAACCGTTAAAATCGTTAATTAAAATTAACAAATTTAAGTTAAAAAACAACTTTTGTATAGTTACCAATATGTTTTATAATGGTTTAAGCAAATCGATAATTAACTATTTTCGAAACCCTAGTAATAATTTATATAAAATTGCTATATGTTTTGAATTATTTAATGTTTGAGTGGATTTTATTTCTAAAATAAAGATATAAAAAACTAAGCTCCTGACAACCCGGTAATTTAAAATTTTATTATACCCTAATTTATTATTTTGTCATTGAATTCGTAAAAAAGTTAATTTTTATGTTGTCATCAAACTAATTTTTATTTGAGTATTTTATACATTTTTGATATTATTGATAATAACTCAAGAATTTAACGTTTAAAACATCTAAAAAAGGGTAAACGCACAAAATTTCTTCCATTAGAGAAATAGTTTTATAAATTATATCATATTCGGATTAATTTACAAATGCATAATATAAATAAATTCTATATAACAAAATTTAATTCCCATATAATTCAAATAAATATTTTTGTTATCTTTGTTCATTCCCGGGCATCCCTATGCTTAATTTTAAATATTTGGCTAATTATATATTTTTAAGCTTTTTTATAAAATAATAATATTCGGCAAAAGAAGGTCAAGTAAAAACACGATATTCATGTTTGTTATTAAAAATATACGCACAAGTATTAATGCATTGGATTTCTTAATGGCATTGGATATGAGTTCACGAATAATTTTAGTCAAAGGAAAAGTATTTGTGTGCAAATCTTACGATAAAAACTAAAAATACATTTCCTCCTATGACTTACGTGATGTTTATTTGTTATTAGCATAATTAAACAAATAATCTTCACATTTTCTTTTGAATGGTTTTTCATAAGTAAATTATCCATTAATTTAGTTTCCTATTTTCTGGAAAAAGTATTTAATTCATTTGACCTTTTTTAATATTTTAATTAAGTTTTGATAAATGTTAACATTGAATAATGTTCATTAAGAATTGAAAAACGTTTCTTAAAAGCTTTTATACAAAAAAAATAATTGTTAACTCTCTTCACAAGAAAAATAAAATAAATAATCTTTTTATAAGTGTCGGTTACAGTTATAACCATTAAATTTTTTTCTTCATTTTTTATCAATACTAGAAAAATAATAGGATAGGTTACGCAACAAATACTTAGCGTTTTTGATTTTTATTTAAATTTTGCTTAAACGTTAATAACCTTTATAACAAAAATGAAATGAAACTCGATTTTAGAGTTGCGATTCTTACCGTTAACACATTTATTTTTAATTTAAAGTTACCAGCGGTTACAGTGGGTTTAGTGTTTTTAAGCGATTTGCATAGAATTAAAATAATAAGAGATTTGTATGAAAGGTTGACGATTAATATTGAAATCTGAAAACAAAAAAAAATAAACAAACATATAAAGCTTTGAAACTATCGTTGATACATAATTAATAAGTTAATTAAATAATTAGAAAATAGTTTTAAAATGTAAGAATTAAATAAGCAAACAAAAATAATTGCACTAAAAATAACGTTAGCTGTTTAAAAACATAAATTTATATGTAAATATCAAAAGAGTTATATTCTATGGGAATAAATAGAAAAACACTTGAATAAAACACATGAACTATAGATTAAACAGTCACTAAATTAGACAATAGACTGATGTATATAAAAAAGTTAGTATATTATTGCATGAATTCATTTGATACGAAATTCTTATCTGTTCATATTCCATCATATAAATATATATCTCTAGTCCTCACTTCACCGTTGTTCTCATTTGCTGAAGGAAAAGAAAATATAAGTATTAGTTATGGAAAGGCATAACAACGCGCACATACATATATATATATTGGGAAAAATGCACTCAATATGAAAAATGTGTCGACACATCATAACTTGAAACCATGATTACGGCCATCAGCGCAGTTAAACAGAAAATATAGTGACCTAATCGGGGACTCTTTCTCTAACAATGACTTGGATATCATTGCCCTAACATTTATATGTATGTGCGATGTGATGAACACTTCTGGCGTGAAGACCCACAAAATTCTATTACTGAACTGTTTATTGATTACAATCATATATGTTATGTCACTTTTAGTGTCCAATAATAGTATTAAAACTGTAAGCTGTAAATGTATACTATCTTTCGAGTTAGAAACACATACACTTCGAGAGAGAGAGAGAGAGAGAGAGAGAGACTCGTATAAAGTATTTATTTAAGTCGTAAGTATAAAATAAAATTTGTATCAACAATTTGAAGCTATTGTGTATGAGCTTAATTGAATTTTGTGGAGCAAACATAATTTTTTCCAGTGATGCGGTTGTCTTCAGACAAAAAATCAATTCTCTCTCTCTCTCTCTCTCTCTCTCTCTCTCTCTCTCTCTAACAATGTATCCATAAACGAAATTGATTATACGGACAAATTGATGTTAGCGTAAGTTGCGTGAAATTTAATACTATTCAAAGAATAAATGCAATGTCAATAACCATATAAATATTATTTTCCTCTGAGTCCACTTTCAACATTAAATTTCTTTCACTTCTATCATAATATATTCGTGCATTATTTTTACTAAAAACAAAAAAAAACGGAAATTAACCAACTTTTAATATCGCTTAGTGGGAAAAAATTAATTTTTTTATCAGCAAGAATATAGATCAGAAATGACTTCCTACTAAACGGTCGATTTTTTTCCTATCATCGAGTGACTGTTGTCAGAGAGACGAGACTATAGCGAATTGATTTCTGCCAGCTATTGTTAAAAAAGATGATGGGCTATTGAAATACTACCGGAACTATCGGAGAGATAGAAAAATAACAATTACAACATATGCTCCGCAGTACAGTCGCGCACTCAATACTGCTCTCCACGCGATAAAACTAAATTATAAAAAAAGCGCTTAACTATAATAGTGAAAAGGAAAATGATATACAAGAATATAAACAAAATCCCGGATAACTATAGAATGCCACTAAATAGCTAATAAAAAGCTAGAATAAGTATTGAACGGAACGAACAATTTTCTATATAAACCGCAAATCTTTCGGAATTATTTCCCCCTTTCGAGAACACAATAAGAAAGTGGTGTATTTTCATCAATCAAGAAAATATGTGAAACCCTATCATTTTTCATGTAGCTCTTCATCAATTTAGCCCTAAAATCACGTGTCATCGTATTGGCGGCCAAGATGTCAACGAGAACTCAATTGATTCCTGATTCCCCCTATAATATTCTCTCAATCATTTTGATCCCTCACTACCATTTTCTTTCTCTAAAACATATATAACACCGAATAAAATATATATATAGCCGACAATTGCATGCTATAAATCCAACCGAATCAGCAAAAAACTAGGAAAACTAGGAAAAAACCTTTTCGCAGCCTATCGTCTACAGTGTAGTGATTGATGACTTCACTTTCAAATCTATTGCTGATTTTTTTTCGCTCTGTCTCTCAATGCACTTTCATCATCTAAAACTCTCTCTCTCTCTCTCTCTCTCTCTCTCTCGCGGCTATAAGCACGTGTATCCTATTCTATTCGCCGCTGGAGATTTTACCAGCAATTTTATTCCTAGGGTATACTTTCACTGATTTTCTTTTCTATCTATTGCTTCACTCTCTCATTGTTAATATCAGTATCGAAAAGCCTTATTTCCATTTTTTTGGACTCCCTTTTCCGGCAACGCTTTTAGTTGAATCGTTGCATTTAGTTTTGTATCGTTTTTCTCTCTTTTTTTCTCCGCTGGAAACACAATGCTATTTTCTCGTTTGAATTATATTAACTTGAAAGTATGTGCGAAGTAAAAAAGAAAAACAGCGAATGATAAAATAAGACTTTTCTGCTATTTTTAAATTTTCAAAATAACATATCTGTTGGCAATGAAAAATAAAAATAGTAGTTTATATTTTTGCTCCTTTATATATATTTCATTTTTATAGAATAATAAAAATATTTATATAAATGCTTGAAATACTTTAACGTAAGTCTATATAAGTTTAGCCAATCAAATTATTTTCGCTTCAATTATTATTACTCATCTTTATTTGTGAATTAATATTATTAAAGTATTTTTATATTTAAATACACCAAAATAAATTAAATAATTGTATTTGATTTTTTAAATAAAATAATTTTTCAAAATAAAAATATAACTTAAGCCGAAAGTTTTCATCTAACTTAAACAAAAAAGTATCTACAGTTTGATCGATATATATCATCGCTGTTATGGGAATAAAAAGGCATATGAAAAACGCCTGAGAGGATCAAAATTTCTAATCCCAAAGTACCGCTTTTAAGGCATATGTACAATACGGTATAAAAGCTTTGAGCTACAAAACGATAGATAGATTGAGATGAGACCCGATATTGAAAGGATTTGCGAATTACAACCGAACGTATTGTGTTTGCGGATATTTTTGTTTGTTTTCTATTTCTAAGTTTATTAAGAGATTTGGTATTACCGATGGTTTTTTGCGCTTTAATAGAAAACCCCGAATACAGCCAATAGTTTCTCGTGTATATATGTTTAAAAGCGTTTGATAGCGTGAACAAAACAAAAATCATTAATCAATGGCTTCCGTTCATTTATACGCTCAACCGCTCGCAAAAATTAAAACTGAAATTTATTTCCTATTTCTCAATTTTAAATACGCGTTTTAGCCTCTAATGCATGGTAATTATAATTCAGTTTATAATAGGAAATCAAAAACCGTATAATTAGGGTTATAACAAAACGCTACCAATAGTGGGCTATCCATTAGTTTGCTTTTAGTCATCAGAGAGATCAGAGGCTGTGATGTGATGTATGCAGCGAAGAGATATCGCAGACCTGTAAGACAAGTACATGTATTGTACATCCAACTAAGCATTAGCGCTAATGTCATACTTGCGTTCGAGAGTTGTCTTTGCGTGTCTTTCATAGTCAGCTAAAGTAGGAAATATACAGAATAAACCAAAAAATAGTGGAAAATTTTATAGGACCGATAAATTGAAGGGAAACCAACTGCGAGAAACCTTGTTTATTCTACGTATTAAGTTATTTCCATGAGTAGGTATAAACGACTCAACTCTTAACTAAGTTTACTTTTTAAAACTTATTCGAATATAAGTTATTTTTATAATTCAATTATCTTTTATCCTTTTAATCAAAAGCCTTTTATTTTAGAATTATACCATAGAATTCTAACAACAATCTTTAATTTAAGTTATAAACGATGATAGTTTGATTTGAATATCTCCTATCAAAAAAGGTTTGTGGTGTCGATTACTAATATTCACTTTACTCTAGTTTTCTAAATTCTATCCATCCAACTTGAATGGCTACTTTTTCAATCCTTTTAGGTCGTGTCTACTACTTACGAACCATATTCGCGAATATAAGCACTTCTGAGTAGTTTTAACGTGTAGCCAAAGTTTCCATACAAACTACTTTAGACTTTACCAATTATTATTATTAACGGTTAAAATTATAAATGAGTTCAGAGAGCCATATAGATGCTCGGATTGCACACAAAATTGTGTGTCGAAGAACTATTCAACGAGATTAACGCACTTACTATATCTGTTTTATCAAATAAAAGTTTATATAAAAATTTTTTATTGGGAATATCAAAGTTTACTCTTCAATCAAGAGTATCGCAGTCACGCAAAACGAGATTGAAAAGATACATATACTCTTTTATCATAAACTGAATGGTTTGATTGCAGAGTTCGATGAGACACACACATTGATAAAGTTTGGTCTCATTTTGCTATTAGTTTACTGACTTATGTGAGTGTTTGTGTCTTTGAGCCAATAATTGCGAGCAATTAAGTGAAATATGACTCTCTCTGTTCCGAAATCGATATCATCTCATTGGGTCCGACAAAACATTTCTATATATATATAAGAAAACTTTTTTCTCTCTATTTCACTCGACATCTCATATTGTATCCCAATATTGTATATTTGAAATGAAAAGACAAAAGAGCGCAGCAATAATAGATTCAATGATACGAAAAAACAAATCAATTGCATGTGTGCGCGATAGAAGTAGATGTAGAAGAAGTAGTGAAATACGAAGAACAGGGTTATGTCAATGAGAGGATCTTATTAGCGGGCAAAATGTGTTCGTTTCGAGATGAAGACACTGCACTCACGTCTTTATGAGAAAAGCAATCGCTTATGTAAACACACTCCCAATGTGCTTATGACACTAATAGTTAAATGGATGATTTAGTATACAACTATTATTATTATCATTATTATTAAGAAAACTGGAAAAAATTGCCACAAAAAAAAACAGTAAGAAAGAAACAGAAAATAAACCGTTAATATCCACCCGAAAATAATCTTAATTTCGATATTAAAGCCGATTTATTTAGTTTGATGATGTCTCTGTCAACCTAATAACGAGTACAGCTGTGCCGCGTTTTCCGGCTTTTGTCGCCAATTATTCTTCCGGAGGCTTTTGGCAAAAATGATTTGAGGGAAACGAGTGATTCCTAAATCCCTTTGAATTAGCACTTTATCGCACACACACTCTCTACTCTTACTCTTTTGTTTAGTTTTTGATTGGCAAAGATTAGTTGAGCGGCGGCTTTGTCTAAGTATTTATTCTGCCTAATCAAACATTTTTTTCCACGCTTCTCTATAATAGGCAATATCTGTATTGTCGCACTTTTCATTTAACAACAACAAAAAAATAATACGATAATAGATTCATTATGCAAAATTTCCCCGAAAAAATACGGATTCGCTATTAGTACAAAAACTTAGTCGTTTTTAGCGCATAGATTATATATTGTGTTTGCCAACAGTTTTATAGCCGTAATAAGAGATTATTTTTAGCCTGCAGTTTGGAAAAAAAGAAATAATATTTTTTTTGTAAGATATTTTAATAATTTAATATTCAAAAAAAAAACGTTTTTATAAATATTCAAAGCTTAATTATTTATATAATTATTATTCGGTATAAATATATTTATTTTTCCATTTAGTTTACGATATTTATTCATATATATTTTTTATACTTAAGCTCAAAGATCAGCATAAAATCATATTCACTGGCAGTACAAGTCATAACATTTATAGTTTACTGCACTCAAACACGCGGATATAATTCTGTCACTTTAGAGTGAAATTTATATTATTTCATATATATAATATTTTTATATATATTATTTGGTGAAATGCAAATTAAAGCTTAAGCTCAACACAAGAACTTTTTTGATCATCAAACAAACGCACAAAATGTAATGACCTTTTTTATGTGTGACACACAAAAAAAATAAAATAAAAAATAATGCGATGCAACCAAAAAAAAATGAAAACCGAAAAAACTCCTAAAAGTTATATTCAATCAAACTATTGTAAAATAATTTGACACTTTTTCATAAAACTCAATGCGACGACGAGAGCGTGCATTAATAATAATAATGATGGCGACTGGAGAGCGATATGAATGCGAGGCGAAGACGCGGATGACGATGATTGAGCGATATTGCTGTAGTACGCGATAATGGTAACGGGCGTACCGCTGGCACCCTCTACTTTTAACGGCAACGCTATTAATCTAGCGTTGATCGGTGGCAAATCGTCTATAGTTTTTGCCACATTTTCGATTATGTACACATTTTTCATTGAAAATATTTGATGTGATTTGTAATCCTTGGTCTGACCCTTATCAGCGGACGGCGTGTCGACGCCAACGCCGACTATGTTTCGGTTGTCGACCAACCATTGTGCCGCTTGAGGATCGATGCCTGGAAAGTGAGCGAACTCGGTGTTTGACGAGTCAGTACCAAAGTATTCTAATTTTTGTGGCCAGAATCGGGCCCAACCAGTCCTCACAAACAGAACAGCTTCTTCAGGAATCTTTCCGTACACTTTTTCCCATTTCGTTATATCATCGATCGTTAATTCGTAGTCGCGAACATCTCTCGCCTGTTGCGTGACATCAATCACTGCGATCGGTTTGTCGATGAAATTTCGTAGAGGTATGTCAGACATACACCACTTATCGCGAGCGAAATGACACGGAGCGTCGATGTGTGTGCCCGTGTGTGACGCGTATTTAACTTCGTCAGACTGAACCCTATTGTATATAGTATTTACTCGAAATTAATCATTTAGTCGATAAATTTGACTTTTTAAAATGAATAAATTTACTCGAATATATTTTAATAATTTTTTCTTTGGATGGGCAACATATAACCATAAATTTATTTTTAAAAAGTTGCGTAAAATAAAAATACAGGAATGTTTTTAAATAATAATAATTCTTATCGTTACTTTTCGTTATCTGAATAACTAAACTACTCAACCATTCATTAGAGGAAAAATTTTGATTTAGCATAATTCTTTTTTTAATTTCCATATAATCTTTAAAGACAAAAGTTTTTTTATTTAAAATTTTTGTTCAATGCTATTGAGAGCTAAATTACAAATAAATTAGACTAATGGTGATTTTTTAAATTACATTAGCAACACTTATCATTAATAGAATCTGAAAGTATGATTATATTGCAAATTTTTATCTTATTTTTAATACATTAGGATTTAATTACTTTACTTTTTGAAAATCAAACCTTTACGATAAGATCCGTAAAGAGCGAAAACTGAAATTTAGCGCTAAAATTAACTGATCCATTCAAAGGTTAACAACTTTCGATAATTAAACTAAAATCAAAAACATGAATGACACAATAATAGAGAGCTCACATTTGTTACTAATTTGTTTATAATCTGTTCCATTCTTTGCCGCTGCCGACAGAAGGACGGACAGTCTAAAATGTGAGCGAAAACCTTCATTTTAATTGTGGTTATGATAAAGGGTTTGCCGGAAGAAATTACGCGATATAAGAAAAAATGTAATTCTATTGTTTTACCAGTCTTTTAAGACAATAACGTGGTAAAAAATTTAAATGTACGAATATGTAACAAAAAAAAATTGAGACATTAATAATGTTACAATTTGGATCAAGGATAGACACAAACGCCCTTATTATTCATAAGGAAACACTTGAAAACTGTGATCTAAATAGACTGAACGGTTTGCGTTGAAAAAACACATTTATCTTTATACATATAATTTAAGTGGGAAAATGTGTTATGTATTATATGACTGCTTTTTTTCGCTAGAGTTTAGGAAAAAAATTAAATGCTAGAAAAAATTGCCGGTTTAAGCATTTATGTCAGAAAAAAAGTTTATGGTCTAATGCCGCGTACACTTTAACAAAAAACATATGTTTGAGTTTTGGTTTGCGTGCGTGTGTTTAAGGAAAAAAATTAATAGCAATTAACCATTTTGTCATTTATAAAAACTCATGAAAAAGTTGTTCATTTACCAGTAAGTGGCTGATCCTTTCTTTGAGATGCCTTTGACAAGCATTTTCAACTCGAAAGGCTTGAATGCGATCCAATGAAGTGTCTCATTGCTGAGCGGATGACTTAAATCAACGATCGCTTTGCCGGCCAGTAGTGATTCAAACTGAACTGACGGCCATATCAATGACACGAACGTGATTAGAGTTATCACAGCTGACATCTTAATGATAATGAAGTATCGAAACAAATGGCAGACACAAACACACGCACAATGCTTTAATCTAACGCTAAAAGGATTATTATTCCACTAAAACCCGAACAACAATTAAAAGTGTTGGTTATTCTGGGCGAAAGTCTAACGTTAGTAACATAGCACTAAACTGGCAGCGATTTAAGCCACACTTACTTCAAAAAAAAAGTTTTTCGTAAATTAGCTTACACTTAATTCCTAAATACTTAAAACACATGCACTTATAGACACACGAACACATGTGTGCAGAGTAATGAAGTATTTGGCTTAACGTTAATAAGCTAAAACGATAAAAAATTTTGTTTTTCTTGATGTATGTCGCAGTAGAGCTGATATATTTAGGCGGAGACACACATGCATGCACATTGAACGTTGCACTCTCTCTCTCTCTCTCTCTCTCTCTCTCTCTCTCTCTCTCTCTCTCCCTACTCTCATCACTAATTCATAACTTTGCTCTCCCCTACGATGGCTAAAAATCAAGTTTTTCAAAAAAACATACAACTAGTTTTTTGTTTAGCAGATATTAACATATATGCACACATACATAACACACTCATTTATGGCTGTTTGCTTGAGAATTATTTGCCAATAAGCTGTGCGAAGTCAAGGATGGCTTGAAGTCAAGGAAAGAGTCCTTTAAGATAGTATTTTTAGTATATTTTTAAGAACCAAGTGATTATATCGCTACTAATTTTGTCAATTATTATTTTAGTGATTACGATAATCATAAAGCATAAATAACTCAATTAAAATCAACTGCAAAAAATAATTGATTACTTTAAAATAATGGTTATATGCATAATATATTGCAATAATTGGGAGATTTTATGCAATAATCGCTAATAAAATAACCATTTTTCACGCAAACAATGTTTTTATGACAAATGCCTAAATTTTATAATTAATTAAAATTTTTAAAGACAACACTAATTTTATGATATTTAACATTAGTGTGTGTGTTGTTTGCTGTGACGTGAAATAAATTATTCAATGACAAAATTTACTGCTTTAGCGATCATTCGATTTAAATGTTTTACATATGCTCAAATTAAATACATGCTGAGCATACGATGTTTTTAATTCGATGTATTTAAAAAGTGCGCTTAAAAATATTTCTAATTTTTATGCAATATTGTAAGACTTAAAAGTATAAAAATGTAGATTCTTTGGAAAAAAGGAATATATAGTAACCGAAATGGGACTAAATCAAGGATAAGGAGAATATAAAAGTTAATCGCAAACTGCGAACAGGAAGAAGAATGGCAGTACAACAGTACAAATCAGATGGAAAGTGTTATTATTTGACCAAACTCGTGGTAAGTCTCCAACTCGGTTCTCATATATCTTGATATTGATTTTCACATTTATATACTTTTAAATCATTTTCTGCGATATCTAGTTTTGTTAACGCAATAATCAAATTGAAATGATCGTAAGTCGAAAAAATTCGCATTAATATTGTCTATTAAAGTCTAATTTTACTAAAATTTCGATTTTATAATAAAAAATATCTATTTTTTAGAAGCAGAACATTCATTAAAAAACTAAAAAAAAACTCCAATAAATGAAAAATAAAAGCAAAAAGTTTCATAAATGATAAATGCTATGGTAATATTTGTAATTTATTTTACGTACCGGCAAATATTAGGATACATTGACATAATTTTAAGGAGATAATGAACGAAGCAAATAATTTTATTGGGAAAAGTTTCTCATTTTAATTTATTATTAAGGTATAACGAAATGAAAAGAGCGTCACAATCGGGACCACAGATATTAGTAACGGTTGCGTCCGAAGAAAGAGATTCGAATGGAAAGTTTTTGTTTGTTAACTTATTTGATTGGTTTTGTAAGTAAATCTATTTAAGTTTCACATATTTGAAAAATTAATAACTTCCTGTTTCTAGTCCTGGTTCTAATATTGATTCTAATTTGGTGTTCGGCTTTCACGCAAATGTGTATCGAAAAAGGTATACTAATCGGTTCGGTTTCATCGGTTGTGGCGATCTTGTTATTTGTGGTGATCTATAAAATCGGCAAATGGCGGTTCGAAACGAACGAAGAGCACAGAGATAAACAAGTTGTGTTTCATTTCACCGAACTATTCGCGAAGAAGCGAAACTCTGTTCAATCTATCACTAGTTTAGATCATTAATTTGTATCCAAAACTATGCCATAAATTTGTATTTTCATGAAACGGTTTTGCATCAGTCATTGGAAGTAATAATCGTATGTTTACTATTTGAATCGGAAAAATTGTAATATAATTGATTCTAAAATCATCAATAAAGAGAATCTATGGCATAGTTAAATGATTTTGTCTGCAATGGATAAGATCACAAAAAAGAGATATAAAAATATTAGTAAATCCAGGCTCGGAAACTTTTTTTGTGTGAAATAGCATATACCGGACGTATTGTTAGCGCGTTTTTCTAAATAGTCTAAAACTCTGTTGAGTTTTGTTTAAATTTAAATATAACAATTTTTTTATTTAACAATAAGAACTTTTAAAACTGTTTAGACAAAAGAGTTTAAAAACCGTATGCAGGTAAAAGTACAGTTAAACCTACCAATCCAACAATGACAACGAAACCCAACAAGAAAAATTGTAACCAAAACTTATTGTAATTCAACTTATCATACATTGTTTAATTTATTCGTTTAATAAAACTCAACAATGCTATATGCTATATCACCCCTTTTTTGGTTAATTTCAATTAGTTTAGCTAAAAGATACTAAAATGCTATTATTTTGAAATTTGCAATAAATTTGCTAATATTTTCGTTGCAATAAAATTTCTGTTTTTGAGAAATGTTGATAAATCTTAACTTTAAATTTAAAATCTTATTAAAAATGTACTTTAAGTTAATTTGAGTTAAAATTATTTTACAATGAAAATTAAAAGGCAAACTTAACGCATATGTATATGTCTACGGCCATATCACGCTGAAAACACCGGTTCTCGTCCGATCACCGAAGTTAAGCAGCGTCGAGCCCGGTTA
>JAQIXJ010002766.1:0-14800 GCA_034700185.1 Phthiracarus laevigatus
ACATTTTTTTAAAAACAAAATTCCACGCACCATTCTTCTGCTCCATAAATCCTTTATCGTTTTGAATATGTTGACCCCAAAAATAAAAATACGCAAAAAAGGTTTAAATAACGGCATTACTGTGCAGTATTATCCGTCCGAATATAACGCACTCTTTTACTTTTGTTAAGTAAAACTTACTTTGGAAACGCTATCACAGAACGAATTGATGAGAGAAACTAAGTAACTTAATAACAAAACTCGGTGCGTATTATAAATCTTTGTATCTCTGTATTTTTCAGAAGGGGAAAAGTTTTAGGTAAAGCCTCCATAACAATAATCTGCCAGAATCTAACCATTTGTACATAAAGGGTGGCTTTTCTGTCCATTGTACGTTCAGATACTAGTCTTACACGATTTACTACAATACTCCCTATACTTTAAAATGTTTAAATTTATTCGAATAGAAATTTATTTGTTAAATTTGGAAAGTTGTAAGTTGTGCTTTGAATATTTTTCGGATAGTACTGTAAATTTAGAAATAAAAGATGAAACAAAGCAATCACATAAAATATTTTAAAACCCTTTTTGTATGAATAAAGCTTTACAATTTCAATAATGCTTTGAATATCATTCTGCGAGTCTATTCTCTAATAAGAACAGTTTTCCTTTAAAAATCATAATCATTAATGTCTTTACAGTATATCTGTAATACAGTATTATTGAAACTTTTTGGAATAAATCGTTAATAGTTTTATTTTGCATATTTTCTTAGTTTTTAAGACAGTTAAGTATATATTTAGATCAACACTATGGTCTTTATCAATACTTAATGAATACTTTAATGTTTGGCAAAACTTTTACACTTATGTAAAATACTTTTTTGAATTAACCATACGGTCAAACACAGCAGGAATTAACGCGAAAAACTTTAAATGACAGTTAGGCTATCGTTATATTTATTAGTTTCGTAAATGTTTCTTAGGCTGTAATATAAAAACTTATGTAAAACTGTCATTTAAAGTTTTTCGCGTTAATTCCTGCTGTGTTTGACCGTATGGTTAACTCATAAAATATTTTACATAACTTACTTTTTTCTTCTTACTTTTTACTTTTTGATAATGTGCTCAAACAACAATGAAAGAATTAACATAATTATTTTACATAGACTAAGTTTAAAAGTTTTGACAAACATTAGAGTATACATTAATAAGGACCAGAGTAGAGTGCCAGTCGAAATATATACTTAACTGTCTTAAAAACTAAGAAAATATGGAAAATATCTGTAATATCTAAATATCTAAAAATGTGCGCACATTTTTCGCGAAAAGATGTCGCCACTACTTTATTACCCGCTTATGGTTAATACACTCAGTAGTCTCGCTGACGAGAGATCATTCGTGCGCTGGCACTCGTATTGTATGGAAGTATGTACGCTTTATCGCTTATTGTCTTGATTTGTTCATAGTTCTCTATTGTTTTATTCCTATTTGAAAGTTTTTCGTATATCAATATAATAGAAACTTCTTACAAAAAATATTTTAAAAAAGTTTCATCTTTACAATATTGTATATGAATAACTTTTCAAAACTAATTGTTTAACAAAAATTTTTAATGATAGAGTTAAAAAACTAGCTTAAAAACTTGGGATTAATAAAAAGTTTTTCGCATTTGGTTCTGTCAACTGAAATTAACAGCTAATGAATAAATTATATCAGTGAACTAATAGTGCGATAAATTTATTAGTATTGACTAAAAACTATGTTCAGTGTCATTGAATATTACAATTGAATGGTGTCGTATATTTGTAGTGTAATAAGATATTATATATTAAATTAATATATGAAATTATAAATCAAACCAATAATGTGGCCATCGGTACGTTTAATGAGATTATTGTTTGCGCTGTGGTTTTACTTAATAAATATATGCGTCGCTCAAAACTATAAAGGTATTTGTTATTCGCTTTTTTTCCTTAACCATTATAGTATCTCTTTTAAACTTATTATAAAATTGTTGTTTATTCCATTCCTCGCTATTCTCTGTTTATCTCGTCATTTTTTTCTTCGGGTGTCTTTAAATTCGATTCAGTTTGCGGATTCAAAAATTGAATGTTAGAGTTAAAGCATGACCGACTCGCTATTATATTAAACAGAGATAGAGATAAAGAGTCGGAGAGAAAGAGGAGAGAGAAACGCCTTTTTCGTTTTGTGTGCAGTAGTGTTATGTTTTGACTCTTTCGTAACAATACAACCGAAAATGAATGTGAACCGCGTTTCGACTTTTCGCGACTGCAAAACTAGTGTGCATGACATCGAAGCGTTGTTTTCGATTGCTATCATTTTTGACTGTGTACCACACAAACAGCGTAATATGTCTGTGTGTGTGTGTAGTGTTTGGTAAAAGTTGTGTCCCTTTCCTGTAGCTTTCTATTTCTCTTTTCTCTATTCGTGTTTGTTATTATTATTACATACACACAGCACCAAACACTGCGAGCGTTACTGTTGTGGGAATACAGAGCATTACTAAAACTGGGAAAAATATTGGAAAAACTAAAGCCAACGTGCTCTCGTCTGTTGTACAGTATTACCACCACTGCCAGTATCTCATCTCAAAGAGCAGAGTGTTTAATATTTTACACTGCAGGGATACTTTCCTGTATTGCATGGCGCACATACACATAACACATATCACACTGTAAGCATCACTTTTCTAGAGTGTTTTAATAATACATGAACACTAACATTATATCCCGAAAAACTCGTAACTGTAACTTCCTTTTTCTAACTTAGTTACTCGCGCTCTCCTCTCACTCTCTCCGCTTTTTTCAGTAATTGTTGCCATTGATGGACATTAACTGATGAATATTGACTCTTACATTGGGCTTATAACAAACGCGTTTCTTGTACGTACGTTTTTGTGTCTGGACTTAATGCGGACCTTTAATAAGTTTCCGTCTCTTTATTATACAATGGCGAGAGTAAGAGTGAGAGTGAGAGAGAGAGAGTCACGTCACGCGTGTCGCGCTAATCCATTTGCTGATCACTAGATCCTGCGCTGGACAGCTATTATATTTCATTTTATTTCTATTACCGTATATTTAATTAGGAAATTATTCAATTA
This sequence comes from Phthiracarus laevigatus, assembly GCA_034700185.1. Classification (NCBI taxonomy): domain Eukaryota; kingdom Metazoa; phylum Arthropoda; class Arachnida; order Sarcoptiformes; family Phthiracaridae; genus Phthiracarus; species Phthiracarus laevigatus. The sequence continues at coordinate 3,103 of JAQIXJ010002766.1, forward strand.
TAAAAATTGTTTCTCTCTTAACGTAACGGTAACGTAATTTAGTTTAATTTGATAAAACAAATTTTATTCTCTAATGTAATGTAAATGGACATTTGATTTTTGTTTTTTTTGCGCGCTTTGTTTAGAATATTAAGCTTATGTTAGGATTTTAAAATCCAATTTTGCATACATTTTTGATATATATTTTAAATTAAATAGAAAAATAAAAAATTTAAGATTTATAACGAAATTTATTTGATTCGACAAAAACAAACAGCTAAACAATAATCGAAAAAATAATAAGTAGTAGCAGTAATAGTAATAATAACGATAATCTCCTAAAATCAGATGTAAAAACAAAAATAAAGGAATTTAATTATAACTGACACGTCGTTTACAGAGAGAATTATGAGAGCACACACCGAAAAGTTTACTTATACTGCATAATACGTAATAATAATAATAAATTATTTCTCTTTTACATAAATAAAAGCAAATTATACGCTACAATATGAGTAAGAAGATAGTGAGCGAGAGAAAGAGAGAGCGAGAGAAGAGAGAGAGAGAGAGAGAGAGAGAACTAAGCTTACTCTCTACTCTCTGTCGCACTATATCTTACACGTTAGCCCAAACTCCTAACTATCTGTTCTTGTTTTTGTCTATCAAATCAAGCCCAAACGCATTATCTCTGCATTAATAATTAACTATAGGGAATGGTTCGTCTCAAATCTGTCAAAAAGTTGCTCTTCGAAATAAGTGATGGTATTAGCGATGAATGAGCAGCCAAAGTGACTGCGCGTCAGAATATTTGATGTCAATATAAATATATAACCGTATATATGAGCTGTAAAATTGTATTTTTGTGTGTCTCTCATTATCCTCCGCTACAAACATAGTGAGAACTCATTTCGCATTAACAGTCAGTGTCGCGCAAAAAAGTGTGTGGGGATCGAAAATTACGTGAAGTGCTAACAGATTTTTGAGCACAATTCACATTTTATTGATTGAAACTTTATATATTAGTTTTTTTTCGTTCTCAATCTTTTTTTCGCTTATAACAGCGTAACAATGAATGGTTCAGATATTCAATTTTTTTCATTATGATTAAAAATGCATTTTCTTTGCGAGAGAGAGAGAGAGAGAGAGAGAGAGAGAGGAGAGTGAGATTTTGTGCATATTTTGCCAAAAACTTTTTTCTCATACACACAAGTCGTTATGTTCAATACATATATAGTTTATAGCGGGGAATAGAGAATCGAAATAATGTTTTATACGTGTCTCTTGTTTCAATGTGGAGTAAAAATTGTGATGCATGGCTGACCACGCCTGGGCTTTCACCTGAAGCACACACGCTATTTCGACATATAAGTTGTCCTCGAAATTACTTTTTGTTCAGTACCATAGCAGCTCTTCCCCGCCTCTATGCTCGAATTACTCTCATTTTTTAGCTCACAGTCTGGCTTCAGTGCGCCGTATTTGCGCGTTACGTCCAAACTGATGGGCATATGTGTGATATTCAAAGTATTTTCGGCCAAAATATTTTGGCTAAAAATGTTGATAACTTTTTTAGCGCTTTATATAACACTCGCAACTGTTTGGAATGTGATTTTTTTTAATTTTATCGCCAAAACGAAGTGTGAACATCGAAAATACCATACGATTTTCGTTCAAAAAAAATTTTTTGTTGTTAACTTCAGAATAAAATGGAACATTTTTTCGATTTACTGGAAGAAAACACTATATACACATAGTATCAACACGATATCAATTACGCTCTAAAATAATTTCAGAACACTTTTCGCAGCCATAAAAAAATTTTCTTGTCTTATGTAATATTAAATTTCTCTAAGCATCCGAAATCGGGCGTAGAAAACAAAAAAAAATGACGCGCACTCGAATGCTATGCTCTTAGCATTAATAATTCTTTCGATGTAATGGTATTTTTTATTTTTCTTCTTTTCGTCATCCTTTTTCTCTTCTAATACACGAGTACACTCCAGTAGCCCTATCTTTCTTATTTTGTTTCATTTTCGTTAGCTTAGTAACACATATAAGAATCGTTTGAGACTAAGTATTGCGGATCTTTCTTGTCGTCACTCATATACAGTACATAGACTTATAAGTATATACATATATTTAACATTATCTGTAAATATGCGTAATATATAATATTTCTAGTGAGTCATATAATCGAAGTTATTATTGCGAGGTGAATTGAGAGAGTATTGTGAAGTCCCTGTGCGATATTATGAAACCACTCCCCAAACCCTCGAGTGCCTAATGTGCTCCCTATTCCACAATTTTTGTACTGAATACGCGATATTATATATTACAACGCACTTCACTCGGTTATAACTAATGTTAATATACGTACACTTCTCTCTCTTTCGGTTTTTTTTGCTATTTTTTATGTACACATAAGTTATTTGCATGCGTGACACTTAGATGACACATTTTACGCGCTAATATCGCTGGTGAGAAAAAAACGCGATATGAAATGTTACGGAGAAATATTGGCGAAACGCAACTGCAAAAAACAATGTAACGCGAACCGCGAAAAAACTTGGCTACAATTTAGTCGAGTGAATATTACTCTAATGTTTTTTTGCTGCAAATATATAATACCTTATTATGCCCAAAACCATACATATACTACAGTATAATATACTCTCTAAATATATATACAGTGTATCCGTATGTATGTATAGATTGTATAATAATGTAGAGTACAATACCAGCCACAATATTCCGAAAGTTATCATAATATGCGGCACACAATAGAGATTTATTGTTATGCCTAACGTCTAACTTATCAAATATTTATTCAGACTAACATCATAACTTCTTCACTATAACAAAATTCAATCATTCACGTAATTACAAAAGAGCATCAATATTAAAATATAACTATAGACATATATATTTGGCGTTTCTCTTTTCTCGTACAAGTAAAATAACGGTGGAAATGTTAAATAATATAAAAGTCAAAATAATAATGAGTTGGGCGCACACTATTTTTCCGCAAACCCCTTGAAAAGTAAAGCTGTGTTAATACTAACGTATTACATCGAGTTGTTCGTCGCGATTCGAACTCCGCAAACAGTATTTATAGCGGCGATAATATTAATACAGTTTTTGGTTTTGGTTTTGTAAGTGCATCAACAACCGCTTAATAATACAAGTAAATGAGGAGCCATTCATGTGGAAATCTTTTTATATTGCAATTCCACCTCTGAATATCCACCATTCAGTAGAGTACATAACACTACAGAAGTTGTAGTAGCAGTTACTCTAGTAGTATTAGGTAGTGGTAGTGGTAGTGATGGCAAAAGGCAGATGCGTTTTGCGGAAATATATTAGTCAGTGTTAGTTTGTAAAACTGGAAAAACTCATAACACGTAATGCACTTTTGCACAACTAAACTCGCAAGTATTGCATTTGGGATCGGGACCCACGCTATCTTCTCTGCGCGCTCCGTTAATAACATGAACCAATACACAATTCACATAAATACTGTATTTGTTCTATTGTACGTTATAACTACTAGTGTACACAAAGAATAGCTCTCTAACGTTTTTAGCCGCAGCGCTAATATCTAACTGGAGTAGAGCTCAATAGTGGCGACGATTCAGCGAGAGATGGAAATTTAATAAATTGCTGCGCGCTTTAATGGAGACCAAGTGTAGGGATTAACGTGAAAAGGGCATGCTTTCGCTCTACCGATGAGCTTTGAAAGCGCACATAAAATAGATGATCAGCCAAATAAAAGGAGGAAATTAATCTGTTGGGAATATTTTCGCTTTGATGACTGATTTGACATAATTTAAATTCTAATACTATTGAGTAACACACAAATGTTTATTACATCGCTCCGAACAAAAGCTTAAACTCGAAAATTAATCTCAAAAAAATGTCAAACTGTGCGCATAAGAGTTTGATATGAAAAATATATTTATAGCTCGAAGCTAAATAACGGAATTTGAGCTCGAGCTTTGCCCAAACACTAACGGGGTTTAACGCACAGGTCATTCCATTAATTGATATTACTATCCGCATACTATAAAAATGTCATGTATAATATATTAAATTTATATATTTTTACCGTATATGCTGTAACACACACTGGTGGATGTAATGTCAGCAATAGCTGGTGCATTAAAACATTCGCTATCTATCCGCTGTTCCCACCGTTTTGCGTTGAAATACCATTGTCAATCATACACTATTTATTCGGATATATGTATCCAACTGTAGCGATGGTTTGGACATCGCCACTACCGTAGACATAAAAATCTATACATCAATCTTATTCAATCAACTTATAATAATAAAATGACATCCAACCCAACCACCAATACAGTACGATATATATATCTCGGTATCTCTTATTTTAACAGAGTAACAAAAAAACAGAGAGAAACTAAAATAATGTTAAAGAAGAAAAAAAGATTATATATTATTTTCTCTCTTATCTCTTTTGAAAAAGTCGTATACGGAATATATATCACAGACTATATATAATAAGATTAAGTTATGTTATCTATTACACACCATTTATGTGTTGCGTTGTGTTTTTGGTATTCTCGCACCCAAATCGTAGCTCGAGTTTAGAAAATTACTGATTCAGTGAAAATTTAAATATTTCACCGATATTTTTATTCAAATGTCAATTACTGTGCTCAAGATTGATCTGTCTCTAAATTACTCCGGAGTCGTTCGGTGTTTGTTTACCGACGACAACCACTATTCACAAAAAAGTGTGTGATATTCGGTATATGCATAAACAGTATACAACAGAAGAAAAATCGTTACGAGTATCAAAGAAAAAATAGCGAACAAATGAAACACAATTTATTTTTTTTGCGCACAAACACACACTTATACACATAACAAACTGGCAAAAGTCAATACCATATTGGAAAAAATAAATTTATTGCCCGCAATCACTTTTGGCGATACAAAGAACCAGAAAAATTGACATTGAAAAAGTGTTTCGAATGATTCGACTGTCGCCCGACAATGCGAGTGATTGAATAAAGAAGCAAAAAAATGTAATCGCTATCTCGCGCTCTCTAACCAATACTTTATTCATACGACTCCGCATGAGAGTAACGCTAGCTTTTCGCTGCACCAGCGATACTGTTTCCAGAAAAAGACTTATAGTAAAGTAGCGAAGAAAGAGAAAAAAAATATTTAGCAGAAACACATCCCAATTGGCCATTCTATGCCATATTCGTTTGGTGTTCGCGAAGAATAAGACGCATTACTAAGTCGTAGGGATATATAATATATGATATATTATGGTCATTTCTCAATACTTAAACGAGTTGTTGTGCACTTAATTTCAAAGCTAATGCAATAGGCTTTTAATCTTCTATTCCCTCCACGCCATAGAATTATCGTTTGCTGAAGAAATAGTTACGTTAAGCTATGGTTTTCAAAACATTGGTATTCCGTTATTAATAAATGAAAATGAAAATAAATAAATAAATGATGCACTGATTTTTTTTGGTTTGGCGATAGTTTAATGCTATATATTTATAGTTAAGTATTTCTATTAAGAAACAGTATTTTTTGATGCCGTTATCTCTTATTGTTTACGATTAATGGTTTATAGAAAAATGAATGTAATTTTTATATATAAATTATTGATAGCGAGAGAGTCTTTGGAATTTTTTGCGGAATAAATTTAATAAATATTTTATACAGTTTTATTCTCAATTGATAAAAAGAAAGAGTTTTTTTGCTGTCTGTATGTTTACTTTGAGAGAAAAAATATCGAAAGTACTCACTTCTCCTAAGAACGAGAGAGCGACAAAAATAAAATATTTTTTTTACTTTAAGTGCAATATCTTTCTTTGCGCTTTCATATATTCGGTATATTGCTCGCCGTATTTTTGATATAAAAATTTATACATAGCAAAAAAATTACTGAGTAAAAAATTGCTTATATTCGCAATTTTTGTGCTTTTTTTATTTATGTTTGAGTCTCCGTAATATTAAAAGCGTGTTATTCTTCAAGAGAAAAGAGAAGCGAAAAAGTGCAAAGTATGCGTTACAGAGTTAAAAAGGAAAAATAAGATTCAATTATTAGAATTATAGTTTATATATAGAAAATTTTTGTGGCAATAATTTTAATATTTAATTTACCAAAAAATATATATATTATACCGCGTATTCAATTTAACACTTTATTATTAATGTTTTTCTTCGCATACAGACTGATCCTTAATTCAGTTAACACGATAACATTATCTTGTGTTGTTATTTATAAATACTTATATACCTTACGCATACAGAAAAAGATTATTACGATTTTCTTCTTAATTATTTTTTTAATCGCATTCTTTGCTCTTTCTTTTCCTGTATCTGTATTTTTGCGCTTATCTCGAGAGCTGTTTAGAGCATATCTTTCAAGTGACTGTAAAGAGGAGAATGACTTATTCTTAGATTCTCACTGTTCAACGAGAAATAAAATAAAACATTCCAAGCTATCATGGAATATGATGACAAAAAAACATTTCATAAAAGATTAAAAATAAAGATTTTTCGAAACTTCATGTGGAAAAATGTTTGCGTTCGTAATCATGTAAATAATTAATTGCTATGAAAAAACTACCAAAAACCCGGATCTTTAGCTTAATTACAAAGAAAAACAGTAACATTTTAGTTGATTAAAGCAACAAAAAAATAAACACTTATGAAAAATTATACTATTTTTTTCGAGGAGAAATATATTACTAGATCTAACAAACAGTATTTATAAATAATTGCTATAAATATTCTGTTTGAAAAAAATCGTTTATAAGTACACCGAAACGATAGCTTTTATATTTCATTTATAAATACTTCATTCATTTGAGTATCTCTATAATCGAATTGTTATCGATTTATGCGTACTGTAAGCTAGAGATTTGCACAGTTAATGTTTTTTTACGGTTTTAAAATGGCTCAGAAAAACTTTCCCTCAAAGGAGAATCGAAATTCTTAATTAGTGCTTTTAAAACGAGAAAATCACATTTGAGTGAAAAAGCGAAAAAAAAGAAATAGGAGATAGAAATAAACGAAAAATAAGTACTAACTTATATACTGGAATAAGTTTCAAAAATTGAACATTTATTAACTATAGTAAAGTTCAAACCAAAAAATAAAGTTTAAATTAATCTATTTATTTAAGTTTGGCATCATCTGTTGAGTTTTAAAATTGGGTCTCTCTCTCAACTCTCGTCTTTAAAATATCTGAAATAACGCAATCGCTTTTATATATCTCCCTATTATTTAGAAGTGTCACATAACTTCTCTAAGCTCTGATGCAATTTGCGGATTGAAAAATTTGTGATGTGTTAATATATATATATATTATTCTAAGAATGAAAGAAAAATTTTATTTTATAATTCCTGATTCGGATTAAAGTGCTGGCTTGAGTTCATTGCGCGCTAAATAGCGAGAATTTTTTTTAAAAGTAAATATAGAAAAGCGAATATAGTTTTTAATAATCTCCAAACCCTTAAAATTTAACGCCAGTTTGCGAAGCTTGTGTGTGTGTGAAAAAGTGTAAAATAATTCCTTGTTTTGCCTGTTATTTTCGAGATTTAAAAAAAGATTTCCAAAAAAACGAAAGCGAAGGAACAGAAAAGAGAGCAGAGAATTGCTTTGCAATCTCATACATAGTAATTGGATTGATTTAAAATTCGGTCAACGTTTTTTTATCCAAAAAGCAAGTGTGTATATGTGTGTGAGTGTGTTTGCGTTTTGATTTACCATTCAATTCTGAACACTTGTCATTGTAAACACTTTTTTGCGACACTTTTCTATTATTCCTGGCTCTGTGGTAATACTGGTACAAAATATACGGCATAACTAAAATCCACTGTATTCTATTTGCTAACCTTTAGACGCGTTTGATACAGTTGTGATAATATTTTTGTTACTTTTTCGATCGCAAATCAAATAGAAATATTTCACAACCGAATTAAATTAGAAATAAAATTCAAACTCCGAAGACATAACGATTCGATAACGAATGTATCTGTAATAATATCGCATTGTATGGGTTCATTTGTCCCCACTTTTTCCCGATGTTTGTTATTACACATTTATGAGGATAACAGTGGATCACGAGATGAAATAGAGAATATGGGTATTGGATACGATCATACCATTATTATCATCGGATAGAGTAGCATGCATTTAAGGGGGCAATAGTAGACTCATAGATCATGTCAAGTTCAGACCAGCAATTTAATCGCGACACACCACACCAGTACATCCAATTTCAATAGTAAAACGCAACACAATGCCATTGGACGCCATGCTTAACACATTACGGTTGATAACGCTTCGCTAAGTTGTATTTTTTCGCTCTGTTTTATTTTTCTATCATCTTTCATCTAATAGAGGGTTCACTAGTGTATTATCTTCTTTTTTTTGTTGCTTTCACTGTATTTAATATTAGTTGTGCAGGAAAGAAGAAGAGGAAAAAATTACCCAAAAACTGCTTAAGATTAGCCAATGATTTATCGTAAGACCAATTAGAGTAATGCTTCGCTATAGCGATAAAATGATAAAGTATTCGGTGTCAGTTTAATAAGAGTGAAAAAGAGTTTAATTAAGATATCGTTTCGTTTGCGATTTTTTTTTTCTATGTTGGATAAATCGAGTGAATGAACGGCGGTATAAATATAACTTCTTATGCGCAGTAAATTTCTCTCGTTTTTTATCGACAATTTAGTTTGAGAAGTAAATTATAACAACATAGAACTTTACTGAAAAATATTAGATTTTCGGTAAGCAATTATTCGGAGTAAAAACAAATATCATAACAGTTCCAATCTTAACTAAACAAAAAAATAATAATTCATGCAATAGTAGTATCAGTGAGTGCGCATAAAAATCACGTTTAATTGAATTAGCAATTACGCGCTTATTTTGCATTCAATTTCGTTCGTTTTTATGTCAAAAAGCATTTTAGCCATCGTTCTTTCACTCGCGTTATATCGCATTTTACCTTATTTGTTATGCTTATAAAGTACTATATTTTTGCGTTTTGGTTTTATGTTGCCGAGCGTTCGCATTATTCGCTTTTTTGCACTAAAATGTTATAAACAACAGATCTGTCAACTCCTTCTTCGGTGAGAATGCCTTTGTAGTTAACCGCAAACACATTACATTAATTGTAAAACATTGTCATGAATCACCTGTATTCGCGAGAACTTGTCTTCGAAGACTAATGTCTTCAACAAATTGAGTAATTTTTTTCGGCTATGGATACAATCGGATATTTGCTGCAGAGGAATATACATCTATTTAACAGTCTTGAGCCTAGATTTGGGCAAAATATTAATATGTCTATATTAGGTTAGTTTTGAGTTAATAGGAACGAAATATCCAAATATCCGGTTATTAATGTCTCTCATTAATGTTTTGTAACCGTAACAAAAATCGCTTTACATGAAAAATTATAAAATATTTTTTATCAAAAAAATTGAAGTTTTTATTAGCATTTCAATTTTTATTCTGCTATTCTTCGTACCAACAAAAATTGTATTTCCATTTTTGTACCACCCCTGACGATTGAGATAAGTTAACGTGATGTTTATATATATACTGTAGTTTTCAAATGATTAAGTTTTGAAAAAATGGGATGACGTATAATTAATGTACTATTATTGACCAGTAACTATAACCTATTATTATTGTTCAACTATTATATGAGAGTATAGTTAATTTTTTCAAAAAACATTTCGATCTGTTGTATTTCCATTCATGCTTGTAGTAACCTTTCTTTTCTTAACGTTTCTTTTAAAGTTTTTTTAATTAAAATATTTGAATCGCAAACTGAAATGAAATTTCGATCACACAATAAAAAAACTTCTAACAATAAAAATATGAGTTCATATTGTTATGTGCAAAAAACTTATGCAAACGAACGAAAACTTTGTTGCCAAAGTTGCCAGACGTTAACAAGAAAAACTTATTTCATTCAATTTTGTTTACCAATTTGTTGTAACTGATGCAAACTAATCATTAGTCTAAAAACTTTTCTTTTCTTTTTATTTACACAATAACTAGTGCGTACGTTACAAATAATTTTTTAAACTGATATGTTTTAAAACAAATATCATAACAGTTCCAATCGTTCTGAACTAAACAAAAAAAAATAATCCATGCAATAGTAGTATCAGTGAGTGCGCATAAAAATCACGTTTAATTGAATTAGCAATTACGCGCTTATTTTGCATCCAATTTCGTTCGTTTTTATGTCAAAAAGCATTTTAGCCATCGTTCTTGCGCTCGCGTTATATCGCATTTTTACCGTATTTGTTATGCTTATAAAGTACTATATTTTTGCGTTTTAGGTTTTGTGTTGCCGAGCGTTCGCATTATTTTGATAAGAGTTGAACAATATTTTATTCAAAATCGATATTTATTTCGCTCGCGTTTCGTTGTCTTTTTGCGCTAAATTTTCATTTTGATATGCGCCGCTAATAATCATCGATAATTACCGTAATTTTTAACGAACGTAATCGTTAATATAAATTTAATTTCATATCTCATACCTTATAATTAATTAGTAATTTTAATCGAATTAAATCGTAATACGCGTAGAAATGTGTGAATTATTTTTTTAATCAATTTATATTTAGTTTTGTTGTGCTGTTTTGTATTTATTTCTGTAGCTTATTTGATTTATGATAATAAATTGATTGTTAAGAATAGAGAAGGTATTCAACTTTTTTTCAGAAAAAAAACGTAGTTTACGACTTAGTTTATGATATCTATTGTTAAAATAAAATACAATTTTACCATCAAAAATCCAGCGAAAAGCAGTCGAGAGAGAGAGAGAGAGAGAGAGAGAGAGAGAGAGAGAGAGAGTCATACAGAGAGAGACAGAGAGCTTCGTAATTTTTATTTTATCATTATCTTTATATTTATTGCTCGCAAACACACACAGCAAAAGTATGCGCAGCAATAATATAAATTTATTTATCTCCATTCGCTTTATAAACAGATAAATAAAAATGCAGAGATTTTTTCGCTAATTTTTTTTGTTACCGAATTACTTCTAGAAGTGATAAATACAAATCTCAAGTGAGATTCCTTTGTAAACGTTATATAATAAATAAACAGTTAGTGATTAAACATAATCATATCAAACGCCTGGATAAGTATCGATACAAAAGCGTATTCCAGTAGTGTATCAGTGTATGCAATATTGTATAGAATGTGTGCGAAAAAGTGTTCGCGCATTATTATTATCACAATTATTATTATTATTATTACATTTTGATAGGAGTGGTTGTAAATGAAATTATAATGAGAAAGCTCATCAGTAGAATAGAATTGAAAAGCCTTTCGGCTACAATCGCATTATCAATGCAGAGCCGATTCCATTGTGCTGATGATACTCTCCGACTCAATCTAACCCATTGTCTTAACATTATGTCACGGATCCAAAAGTTTTTGGCTTTTATCTCCCAAAACAAAACCTGTAAAATAACAACATATGATAGCATTTTTGCGCGTTAATACGTATTAACGCCAGCCAAACAACAATGATGAATAGAAAACAATAATAATATGATGACAATGGCTGTAGAAGTGTGAAATGAGTGAGAGAAAGCGAGACTGAAACTTACTGTAATCAGTGCTAGACAGTACTGTTGTTTGTTTCGAAAGGCGATGCTGTGTTTTATGTATCGTGAAATTTACACTTTT
>JAQIXJ010002767.1:0-14800 GCA_034700185.1 Phthiracarus laevigatus
CGGACAGACGGACGGACGGACATACCCAAATCCATATATCTGACAAATTTGCAAAGTCAGATAAAAAAATGATTTGTCGAATAAAATTTAATGATACTTGCAAAATAATCTCAAGTAAATCTGTCAACGGGTGGCACTAAAGGATGTCAGAGTAAAGATGGATGCGGAGGCACAGAGGAAGCGGGGGAACAGGAGATGCTGGGTACAGGTGAATGCAGGACATAGGGGATGTAGGTGTACAGAAGATACGTTGATACAGCAGATAAGGGGGTGCAGGGATTACGGAGCACAGGGGATTGCTGGGCACATAATGCGAGACAGTACAAATTGCGGCACAGAAATACGGTGTCACAGGGAGTTTGGGGCACATGTGAATATGGGACACAGGGGATGTGGGAGCACAATAGAAGCGGGGACACAGGGAAATGCTTGACATTTTTGATGTGGGAATATTGGGGAAGCGGCGGCACAGGGCGTGTGGGTATCCGAAATTTACAGGCTCTAGGACAAAGGGAGATCCATAGCTAAGGTTAAATATCATTGTACCAATTTGCGACAAATATTGCCGCGGGTTTCTTGTATCAATAAAAGCGTTAAACTAATAGCTAATCAAAAATACTAATAACATATCATATCTTCACTCAATTCAAAATAACTATTTTTTATATAATGCGCTTTATATTACATTTATTGTATCGAACATAAACTGTGATACTATTTGTAACGAATGGAAACGCAATAATAAATCAATTGATTTTGCGTTTTCAATAAGAATAACAGATGTTATATTCATTGATTACAAATATTGGTATATTAATTTAACCAAAGAATGAACAACAATTAAAGGCGAAAATCAAACATTCAATAAGGAAGCTATCGGTATCCGAAGTCAATATCCAAGTGTGAAGAAATATAATTACATGTCTGCCGTCACTCTTATAGACGATAGCGATAAGAATATCGATAAAACGGAACTATTCTTCAACGTAAGATTATTTTGATTAATTTGATATGTTTGTCAAAATGTTTGGTTTATTAAGGGAACAACATTTTATGGGTTTGTTTGGAATAAGAATAATTCAGCGTTTAAATCAATTACATTTAATAATTTGGATGAAATATCAACTAAATTGTCAATGCTATACATTCCTGATTCATTCAGAAAGGATTTTGATAAACAATTCTTTGTTGTATTTATGGAACAAAAGATACAAAAGGATTCAATATTTAGCAGAAAGTTCTATATTTATAAAATTAATTTATTGAATAAATACATCAAGAAATTACCGTCAAATAATTCATACATTTTGCCCAATTTTTTAAATCAAATTCCTGATAACTATTTTGTTAATGGCATATTGAATACATATAAGTATAGCCATAAAAATAACACCAATTCTGCGGTTTTATTATTGACTGTTAACGGAATTCCGCGATATTGCATCACTTCTGAAGAAGACCTATCAGTAAATGTATAGCAATTTGCAATCTATAAATAAAAGTGTAATTTAATGCAATTTTATTTAAATTTTAGTGCAATGAAAATAATCTTCGCTTAATAATTAATTGTGATTGGATGCAAAAAACAGGAGAAAAACAAATAAATGGACCTTTAATTATTATTATTATCGTCATATTATCCATTATGATTTTGCTGATCATTACAATTGGATTATTAGTTTATTTTAAATTAATCTATAAAAACAGCAAGAAATCTAAGAAAACTTTAAAAAATAAAGAAAACAAAAATATAATAACATTACAATCGTTGGATAAATATATGAAAAGAAATAAAGCAAAAGAGAAAATGTTTAACAATGAAATTTTAACACAAGAAAATGATAAAGAATTGAGCGAAACATCACAACAAACATTTGGTTTCTCTACAAATGAACAAAAAACACTTGACTTAAATAAACCAATTTATGTGAAAAACAAACAAACTATTTTATAATGAAATTGTGTTAAAAATTGTAATTCTTTTAATTATATGCCTTAAACAAATGAGATTAAAATATATAAATTATTTATAATATTATTTTTTTAATAATTGATGCAATTTTTTTAAAACTAAATTAATTTGATCCAAAGGTAAAAGAATGGCTACTTTACCCTTCAATAATGAAAAATTTGTGAAACTATGCGAACTAAACTCATGATACTGTTATAAACCCTGTGGGCTTAACAATTATTGATATGTGATTGGATGTTATTGTCTATAAGGAATAACAACCCCAAAATGTTATTTTATTTGTTTCTAACTTTTCTATTCTTTATTTTTATCATCAATTAATTCACACATTCACTCGATAATTCTCGATTATTATTAAACTTTTATTTGCTAAACAATTAACACTATGTCTGAATAAAACACAGACGTTAACTAAAGCTTTGTGAATAATTGATTGATAAAGTTTTATTATTATTTCATTTATTTAAAAGCATTTTGTTTATTCGCGCGAGAACTTAAATACAACCCTAGAGAGAGAGAGAGAGAGAGAGAGAGAGAGAGAGAGAGAGAGAGAGAGAGAGAGAGAGAACTTCATTTAAATTATATATTACTAGTTATGAAACTCACTTCGCGGAATAAAATCATTTTTATGCCCGTATAACTTTTTATTTGTCAATATAATGCACTCGTTATACCGTATATTATTTAGTTATTGCATTTCACACTTTAATTATGTGAACAATATGCCGAACAATAAGGGCTATTGTAATAAAAAACCGTTTATATAAAAATTATTGTTATATTTATTGTTAGGTAATATCGCTTAAGTAGAATTTTTAAGTATTGTTTCCTATCATGAGCAAAATAAAAATCTCATTTTTACTATATAATACGATATAATTAAATTGGTTGCAAAATATATTACACACCAGCAACGATGGAGTGTTAACATAATTAGAAAACTAGTTAAAACTTTATTGATCAAAATATTACACTGGCGGATGTGTACTATATATCAGTAATAATGGATAGGAGCATAAAGCTTCTGTAGCCCAAACCTTAACCAGAAGTTTAGGCTCGGACTCATATCTCAGTATGTTTATGAATTTTAGGGTTCGAGATTAAAACATTTTGGAGCCTGTTCTTGATATAAAAGAGTAATGCATTGCTGACGAGCCTCTTAGAACTATTTTACAGATGATCTGAAATGCTTTAAATATTTTGTTTATATTATTTTATGTAATCTTTGGAAAAATATCCTAATTTTAATAATTCTAATTTGTTTTTGCTACTTCTGTGACATTAGTGTCATTTTTACTATTAGAAATAAAAACATTATTTGCTCATTTAATCAGTTTTTATTTTGTATGGAAATTAAATTTCAAAATTAAATATTTCATATGAAAAAATTATATATAATTAATGTTTAGCAAAAAATTATTCGAAAATATTTCTATAAAATTAATAATCATTTCTTTAAATAGAATATTAAATTTAAATTAAAAAATATAAACAATTAATAACTATTTATTTTTAATATAAATTGGTTCATTGAAGTCAAGTGTTTGTTGATCATCAGTACTAAAACCAAATGTTTGTTGTGATGGTTCTCTAATTTCTGTATCATTCTCTTGTGGTAAATCTTCATTATCCATTTTCTCTTTATTTTTATTTCTTTTCATATACTTCTTCAACCCTTCTAATGTTAATATATTTTTATTTTCTTTATTTTTTATAGATTTCTTCGCTATTTTGTTACTATTCTTATTATATATGAGGAAAACTAATAATCCTATAATCAATATAATTAATATAATGAATAGTATGATTATTATGATAATAAATAATTCATTTTTGGTGTTTTCTTTTGTGTTATGCATCCAATCACAGTCAACTAAATTTTGAAGATTAGTTTCATGACACTGTAATTTTAAAAAAATTATATAAAAATATGCTTTAACTTATAGATTGTGAATTGCTTTACATTATCTGATAGAAACTCTTCACTTGTAATGCAATATTTGTGAATTCCTTTAACAGTAACCAATAAAATTGCTGATTTTGAACAAATATTTTTACCTTTACAAATATATTTATAAGTATTAAATATGCCGACAATATAATAACGTTTTGGAATTTCATCCAAAAATGGCGGTAACATCTTTGAATCTTTTTTTGTTATATTAAACTCATTGTTAGTAAATTTACTAATTTTATACACAAAATAATTCCGAGTAAACGATGAATTTTGTAGTTTTTGTGACATAAATATAACAAACGATTGTTTGTTCAAATCATGTCTGAATGAATCGGGAATATATAGCAATGATAAATCATTGATTGGCATTTTGAAATCGCATTTTATTCTGTTTATAATCGATGTTGTGTTCCATTCTTCACCATAAAATGTTGTTTGCTAAACAAAGAAAACAGTTATAATTATTTAAACTTTGATAATTAAATAATATAAGATTTATTACATTATAGTGTAGCGTTAAGTCTCGTAATATTATATTCTTATTGTTCACGTATAAAATATTGACAGTAGACTTGTAATTATGTTTGAAATGATACGTATTATTATGTGTATTACTAATAGCTTCACTGCTATTTGTTTCCTTTTCACCGAAAACCGTAAATGGACTGTTGTTTGTATGAAAATACCAATAATTAACACCAATTACTAAAACGTTATTAGTTGTCATTTTGAAATTAGAATCAGAATCATTCTGAAGTGTATAATAGGTATACACGCGATCAAATGAGTTGTTATTTCGTTTCAAATCATTACAAATTGTGTCACTGTTAGAGTTCGATAACAAACTTAAAATCACTGAAAATAGATTTGTAAAGATTTAATTCAAGCAAATAAATGACTTAATTATAATTTTGTAATAATATTATAAAATGTGTTAATACCTAAACAACTTATATCAAGATTATTAATCATTTTAAATAAATTCATAGTTATTATATTTCTTTAAAATAATGTTTTCACTTACGACTAAGTTTAACAGCAATTGCGAATAAAAATAAAACATTTTTATAATACACTTGTTAGAAACCCGCGTCGCGTGGAAATAACATTTTTATGCCCGTATAACGTATTAAATTTTTTATATTCTTGTAAATGACGGTTATTTAAATTTAATTTCTGTTATTTTGTTTTATTACATTTCACACTTAACCTTTTTCGTGCGATACAACAATAGGTTTAAAGTTTCAGATATTGTAGGAGAACGTGACGGAGAGAGGGAGGGACGGAGGGAGAAAGAGAGAGATGAAGCGATTAATATATAACTAGTTAAGCACCCGCTTTGCGGGAAATAAAATATTTTTATGCCAGTATAACGCGTATTGATTTGAGTTTTATAAAGCGCAATAAATAATATATTTAGTTAACAATGTGTAACCCAATTACGTAGAATTATTTCGAATCCATTATTGTAAAAATGCACGTTAATTAATAACATTCATAAAAGAATAATTCAATTTTATTGCTCACTTTATTTGAATATTTTTGATATCAATTAATTTATATTTCAAAGGCTTAAATGTTGTTATACGATAAAGTATATTAAAAAATTCATTAAAATTGTTTTGCTACAATAAACTAACATTTAAACTAAGTTAACTGCAACTGAATATGAGAATATATTTTTAAAATTGAAACCAAAAACAATAAATAGATATCTAGACATAGAGATAAAAATTTTGACCTTAAACTTTTGACTTAACAGATTAAACGGTTAAAGTTTAAGATTTTGATGTGAGTTAAAGTTAAGAAATTTTTTAACTCAACAGGTAAAGAAAAAATTGTTAGCAGTTAAACAGTTAGCTCGAAATCCGATAATTATTATTGAATTATGCTTGATTTTAAGAAAATTAATTTATTATTCACAATAAAATTATATATTTTATAAACTTATTGTATTACTAGTATTGTAAATATGAGTAAAATATGTATACAATCATTTATTTTTGCATTTTAGACTACATTACTGATTGTGATTATTGTGCAAAATTAATAAACTCATTAATCTTTACTTTAAAATTATTTTATAATAAAAATGAGTGATTCTATACATTCAAGTGATGAAAGTGATTCAGAATTAAGTTTTCTAAATGAAAAATCATTTGATAAATACCATTAAAGTTTGAGTTAAATTATTGACATAACTCGAGTTAAGTTTTTATTAACCGGTTAAAGTTAAAGTCAAGAGTTAATCAAAATTCTTAATTTTTGACTTTTGTGCATCAATACCTAAAACAATTAGACATGTTTAAAGTGTTATACAAGTGCTTACTATTTATTACTCGTAAACGGCACGACATGTACTGTGTAAATGAATAAAAAAGTGTTTAGACTTCAATAATAATTTAATGTTGGCAATGTATTCAATACTCGATTATAGTAATCGGCCTCAATTTAAATTCCTGAACTAAAATGAAAATTTCAATTATTTTTTATTATTTAAAACTTAAAAAAGGTTTTGGGACTCATTTTGGGACCTCGAAAGTGTGATTAATACTTTCTCCGACAACCAGGGTGTCCCAGAGTGTGTCGGTCTAGGGAGGTTACTTTCAGACTTTTCAAAATATTAGTGGAGGTGGAGGGGACAAAATACTCGGATTTAAGCAACAATTTTTCTGCCATCAGACAAAAAATATTATAAAAAATTTTTCACCCATAGAGTTGTCATTTTTCATTTTTTAGGTAGGGGGTCACCTTTTTGAGAATTCATGGGGAGGAGTAATACCCCTCCAGCCCTCCCCTCTGGGACACCCTGCCAACAACTTATTAATATTAACAATGATAAATCTTTCTTCTGAAAACAAAGTAATCAAAACTTATATAAAAAGATTTTAATTCATAATTAAGCTGATACTTATTTCATAAAAAGTATAAAAAACTAGTTTCGTCTTATATTTGAGAGCAGTAATGATATAAATTATAGAAACTAGATTTGCAACAATTTACAAGAAATAAGCACTTTCTTAATGATTTATCTTATGAATACTGAACTGATAAATTTACAATATAATAGATAGCATTTTTCTAACATATAGCAAATATTGAAATATCTTTAGTAAACATCGTATAATCTCTCGCACACACAAAATAAATGCATTTATTTTTTAACCTTCAACTAAATTTATACAAGATTTGCAGTTTTAATATTAATTGCACTAAAGTCTGACTCCCATTAGTTAAAAGATCATTTAAAATTTGAAATTAAATAAAATATAATAAACAAAGTTCTAAAAATGGGCGCAACAGTGACAACGTTTTGTAACGAATCAACTATAGATGTTCAAAAGTTAACCCGGGACTCGGACCCGAAATTAATAAACTGGAGTCACAGCGTTGGATCGACGAAAGGAGTCGCGCAGTGTTCGCCGAATTTTCGGTTTACAACGCTCAGGTCAATCTGTTCGGCGTAATCAGTTCAGTTGTTGAGTTTCAACCGGGAGGCGGAACTGTACCCAATTATCGCATAGAGATCGTACGGCTTATGCGCTATCATTAGGGTTTCGGTCTATTTATACTGCTCTGCGAAATATCGTACGTCAATCAATATGAAAATTTGATTTTGAGGAGATGTGTGGCGCCAATCGCTTATTAGGTCCGATCGCGTTCTTCGTGTTCGTAATGATAGCGCCAATCGTTTTGGTTAATATATTCCTGACGCTAATCATAAGCGCATTCGAAACCTTTAAACATGACATCGCGAAACAGAGTAAAGAATTACTTCAATGACGTGTATTTTGATTGTTCGCTCGAAATCGGTGACCGAATGGATGGCAAATCCGTTAAAAAAACGTCAAGAGTTGGCCCAAAAAAGCAATCGCTTTCGGTTAGGAATCGAGCGTTACATCGAAGGGTTGGTAATAGTGATCACAATATGATGGATATTAATGGCGAACAATATTTTTGATTGGTTTGAGATTAATAGCGATGATATTGTAAATGATAATTAAATATATAGAAATTGAAAGTTATTATAAATTGACGAATGGTTTTATAAAAACGTTTTATTGCGAAACATTATTATTAGAAAATTAGTATATAATCAGAAAATTAAGATTTGAAATGAGATATTAAAACATGTTTATTGCTATTTACAATTAAATTTGACTAGTTTTGCGATTTGATTTGACATTTGATTCTAATTCACTTGTTGGTTTGTTTCGCATTGAATCCTCGAATTCTTTTCTTCTAATTAAACTGATATACTGTTTTAAATGATTGCTCACGTGTTCGTCGAAATGCATAGCAGACTCTTCTATGAGATCCACTAATTTTTCGACATTCGCTTCCTTTGTCCGATATATTTTGTTCGAAACGTCGGAAACGTCTATATAGTCCGACTTTAGTTCGTTATTCGAAATTAAACGTTTCACTATAGTATAGAAATATTGGAGTCGTATAGCAGTCTCAATCTGTTCGGTACCATATTTCGTGCATTTATATGTAGAAATGGCATCGTCGATGCGTTGATCCATATTATCAGCAGTGAATGGCACTGCTATTACCATCAAACCCACAAATAATAAAAGATTAATATTCATTTAATCGAAATTGTGAATACAAAGACAACGACAAAATAAATTATAACTATTGAGCAGTTATTTTTGATAAAAAATATAATGTATATTTAATACTGTTATCAATCGATATGTTTTTGTTTACGCTTAGACTAATCGATTTGAAATGAAATGACATTTTTAATGTTTTACGCTTACATTCATTCGTTGAAAAATTGGTTTGATAAAAATCGTTAGTAATGTGCGAAATAATAGAGATGTGATGTCGACTACTATTTACTTCCATTTCGGCAATTTGTTTGTCTGATTCATTATTTAATTGAATCAACGATTTGCAATCAAATTTGTTGATTAATAGTGCGCTAATAATAATAACCAAAATAAACGTTATATTTAAATACATTTATATTTCTTTTTAGATTTGTTCGCTAATCAAAACGATATAAACTTATTTGTTTAAATTTTATATTCAAATTTCGATTCACTATTAAATAAGGAGACGTGTGTTATATGTGTGGAAAACTTGGTTAAACTAAACTTAAACGCACGAAACTCTTATTATTATAAACCATAGATTATACAGTTTTGTGTTTGAGTATTGATTAGTTGTTGAAGTGATAAATGATAATTATAGAGATTATACGGTAAGTGTTGTTCATTACCGACGAAAATACGACACAAATAAATGAAAATTGATAATAAAAATGTTTTGATTCAAAGTGATAGTGCATTATTTGTTTAAGAATTTTAATGCGAACTAAATATAATATTTTCTCGGAATTGTTTGTTTTTTGATCAAAACTGATATAAATATTGATTTGATTGCTTATCGTTAAAAAGTACAAAATGAAAATTTTCCACAATTTTTGAAGTTATAGTTCGTTTATAAATAAATAAAAATGGCAAAAAAGCCAAATCCTTATGAAAAAAGAATTATATTAGCGACAAGATGTTGTGCGATAAAATTTTTTTTGATTTTTAGCCACAATTTAGTTGGTGTCAATCCATATATGAAAGCTATAAGTTTGGACATTACTTTAAACTATAAAGTGAGTGATAATAAATTGATTAAATTTAAAGCAATAGTAAATACTATACAGTTCAATGTGTCCTCAAATAGTTTAATCTAATTTTATGGATATATTGTCTTAATAGTTTTTCATTTTCAACTTTTTTTATATAAATTATCATTAATTGATCGCATTAAAAATAAGTTTTAGTTCCCGAATCCTAATCCCACTTTTGGTACATTTCTTATTGGCTCCCGTTTTTTATCACATAAATAATCGTTAAAAAATAATGAAACACATGATTATAAATTTAGTTTAAATGATAATCAATTGGAAAAAATTTAGGAAGAAATATGCAATGTTACAAAGTAATAAAAATCATTGTATTGACTGTAATTTAAAGTTGATGTAATGTAATTAATCACTAAAGACAAGCGCTCATTAATATATAGCTTTTTTAGGTCAATGAATGTCATGTTTATGTGTCAAATACGGAATGTATATAATATATTTAATATCTATAATATTGAAGATGCTAAATCTACATAATATGTTAAAACAGCGAATCTAAAATCAGACGGAAGACAAGCGGAGAGACAACGGGTAATAAAAAACTATAAGCCTTGACTTTTCTATAAAAGTGAACTAAAAGTTTTTGAATAAACCGTAACTCAGTTTAAAAAATCGTTTGAGTGTTAGAACATGGAATAGAAAAGAAACTTGATCTCAAAAAGTGCCGATTATTTATTATTTTTTATCACTACCAATATTATAGCACGCAAAATAGTTTTATTAAAAGGAAACTTAATTATCCTATTATCGGAGCTAATCTACAATTTCTCTTTAAGCATTTATTTTTGGATTTTCACTGTTGCATGTGTCTGATGTGCATGCCTGTCTCTTAATTAAATTCAAAGATATTACATTGTTAATTGAATTTAAAACCACAAACGATAACAATAGTATTGTTTATCTAATCGACCAATGATTAACATATTTCATTGGAATACAATAAATAACTTGATTTACATAATCTTAAAATCCCATAATTTCATGAACACGCGAATCAATCGCAAAATCGGTTATATCAATTTTTAGCTATTTCAATAATAATAATAGCTAAATCTGTAGCACCATTGTACAAATTTATTTTATAATAACCGCAGGCGTTATAAGTTTTGAATTTCTGTATAAAAAAGTTAAGCTTAAGTGCTTAAAACTTTTGCAATAAAAACGATTGAATTTTTAAGAACACTAACACGTCGTAAACCGATCGAAACAAAAAATGAAACAAAATTAAAACGATGTCTGACAACTCTTGATATAACGGCATTAGGTTTGTTTAAAATTTGTGCAGTTGTGACGAGTGTGATTTATTATGATTTATTAACGAGAGTTATTATGATTTTACAGGAATTGGATCCACGCTATGGCTGGGTATATATGTATTGGCTGGTCAGGTGGCCAGTGTTAAAGCAGGTATACGTTATAATGTCATAGGTTAACGGGTAGTCTAATTTTTTATGATAATTTTATTGACAGGTCCAGCCGTTACCATTAGTTTTTTCATCGCAGCGGTCGCGAGTATATTTGCTGGATTGTGTTACGCAGGCTAGTTATACATGTTTTAAAACAGATCATATCTTAATTATATTTACTTAAACAGAATTTGGCGCCAGAGTTCCGAAAGCAGGGTAATTCAATATTGATTTAATAAATGATTGTTTAAGAAATTTTTAATCATCGGCCTTAATCTATTAGATCTGCGTATGTTTATTCGTACGTCACTGTTGGCGAGTTTATGGCTTATGTTATTGGCTGGAACTTAACTCTCGAATACGTGATCGGTTTGTTTATAGTTTTCACTATGATTTTCAAGTTGAAATTTTTTCATTAATATTGTTTTTACGAAAGTTCATAACACTCCTAATTTGCTTAAACAATAAATCAAACGCAAAAAAGCATTCATACAGTTTTTAGTTGACTATTTCTGTCAATCAATCGATCGGACTTAACTTAATTTAGTGAAGGATTTAGTTTGTATTAGAGTAAAAAATAAATCAACGATCTTAATTAAAGCCGAAATTTTTTTAAATAAAATAAGTATGACAGAGAATTGAGCTCTTTATTAATGTGTAGTTTTTGATTTTAATTAATCACGAGATAAAATAGAATACATCAATTTTTGAAAAATTTTAATCAATATAAACTATATGGATAAAAAGTGGATATTTAAATCTTAAATTAAATGGAAAACACAAAAATATAATTTAGGAACTGCTTCTGTGGCGCGTGGTTACAGCGGATATCTGGATTCGTTGATTGATGATTCGATTAAAATACATTTAAGGGAATGGTTTCCAATAAACGTTAGCTGGTTAGCTACTTATCCAGACTTCTTTGCTTTAGGCATAACGCTATTATTATCTGGTATATAAATATAATTGAGTTTCAATTTAATAAATATTGTTTTTAGAGAAAATTGCTGAATAATATTGAAATTTTCTGATAGTAATGTTAGCGTTGGGTGTAAAAGAGTCTACAACTTTTAACAATATCTTTACACTTGTAAACTTGATTGTTGTGCTTTATTGCATAATAGTTGGATCATTCAAAGCGGATTTTAAAAATTGGAATTTAGGATACAATGATGTGCCACACGGAGATGGCAGTGAAGGCAATCCTGATGGTGGAAAAGGAGGATTTTTTCCATTTGGTAAAAAATAATAACTCTCAAAAAATTTCTAAAATTATTTTGTAACGAATTGAAAAGGTTTGTCAGGTATGATGGCAGGAGCAGCCACTTGTTTCTATGGATTTGTTGGATTTGATGCTATCGCTACTACAGGCGAAGAAGTGATAAATCCTCAACGATCAATACCCATCAGTATAGTATTGTCGCTGCTATTCATCTCATTAGCTTATTCAGGTGTGTCAGCGATACAGACACTTATATGGCCATATTGGGACCAAAATCAAGACGCGCCGTTGCCTTATGTGTTCAATAAAGTTGGATATCCAGTTGCGAAATGGATTATATCGATTGGAGCACTCGCTGGTTTATCCACAAGTCTTCTTGGAGGCATGTTTCCAATGCCAAGGATTTTATACGCTATGGCTAGCGATCGGCTTTTATTTAAATTCTTGGCAAACGTCAATCAAAGGTTCAAAACGCCGGTTAATGCCACACTTTTAGCTGGAAGTTTTGCCGGAATTATGGCCGCTATGTTTGATGTATATTATATATTTTAATTTACACATTATTGATAACTTACTAATTATGTTAAATATCTGTGTGTTTCTAATAAGGATAGGTTTCAGAGTTGGCAGACATGATGTCTATTGGTAACTATAGTCACAATTGTTTCTAATCTGCTCTTTTATATTTCAAAATCTTAATTTAGACACACTGGTGGCGTATTCACTTGTCGCTGTTTCGGTGCTCATACTCAGGTTAATTTCAAGTGTGTATGATTTATAGCACTCAATAGTAAGTTTCCAGTTTCATTCAACTAATTAGGTATAGAGAAGATGAGCCTTATATCTCAACTCCGAACACAAATGATAATGAGTCAATAGACGACGGTTGCGATGAAATTTCAGTCACTAGTAATTCATTTAATAAACACGTCATAAACATAAGCAGCTCTGTATGGAAACAGATATTTAATTCAAATCAGAACTTAGATCCAAACTCATTAACGTCGCGGATAAGCACTCGGCTTATAATAGCGCTTAGTAAGTGCTAAAAACTTTCGAATTGCACAAACAATAATAATATTTTCCATTTAAAGGTGCATTAGTCGTAATACTAAATCTATTATTAGTTATTTATGACAATCAACTTTACAGCTTAAGTCTGTCCATACCTGTTCTCATTACAATGATTGTCATCGTTATTCTGATTATCGTAGGATTAATAGCGCTCGGAAGACAACCAACCAGTAAAAAAGCGTTATCTTTCAAAGTAATTATTATTATAATACTAACAAAAAATCGTTGATTATATTTTGGAAACATTAAAACAAATAAAACTTTCATATCAGGTTCCATGGGTTCCAGTTATTCCGATTTTAAGCCTGTTTGCCAATACTAACCTAATGCTTCATCTCTCGCCGATCACTTGGTTTAGATTTGCGATTTGGATGACTATCGGTTTATATTCGAATTATAAATTTGATTTAATGCTTACAACATATCCTTTTTTTTTATTTTAGGAATTTCTATATATTTCTTTTACGGTCGAACTCATAGTATCGGATACTTAACTGATTCCGAAAAAATACTTGATTCTTCTTCCTCTAATAGCATCACAACTTCTTCGCAATTCTCTTCTTTAAATCAGAAACCATATCAAAAAGTTTACAATAATTATTTTAAAGACTAACTAAATATTTTTCCTATTTAGCATATTTTAATATAAAAATTCGAATATTTAATTAAATAAAAAAAATTTTACAATTAAAATAAATACTGATCGAATTCTGTGAAGTTCTGTGAAGTTTTGATCAAATTTATAGCAGAAAAAAATTAATTTACTAAAATCTATCCATACAAGCACATAACTCCGATATTCGTTATAATTAAAATCAAATAATACCACCAAACTATTATTGTAAAAATTTAATTGTTTACTAATAAAATCACAGATTGTAATATAATTAACTATACTTTTAATTTATAAATAACAATAACACTAATTTTTTATTATTTAAAAAACGAAAATTTGAGAAAAACTTACGGATCGAAATGAGTGAAAAGAGAGGAGGATCACAAGAACGGGAAGATGATTATAAGAGGCATCACAAAGATAGCCAAGAGTATGATCCCGAAGAATTTGTTCCTGAAGAATATGTTGGGGAAGAAGTGGAAGTGAGCACATCAGATACACCACAAGAGCAGCAAAGAGTTACCGAAGAGTATAATCCAGAAGAGTTTGTTCCATTAGATTATGTATCAGAAGAGTATGTACAGGAGGCACCAATCATTTTTGAAATAATATCTCCAAATCAATTGGAATACAGTCCGATGAGTTCGCACACTTCTTCTGAAGCGAGTTTAGGAGATCTATTATTTGACGAAACACTAGAAGAGGTACTGGAATATAGAGACACGTTATCCACTCCCACATATATGCCATCACATTTTGCAGGTATAACAATGGATGATTACAATTATTTATTGGGAAGACAACCAATCGCTTACCATATCGTTGATAATTTAGGTAAAGGATCGTTCGGTTGTGTATTGAAAGCGGGAATAGTTGTACACAACGGGTTTGTTGCCATTA
>JAQIXJ010002768.1:0-14793 GCA_034700185.1 Phthiracarus laevigatus
TACACTTTTTTTGTTGCGCAAGTTTCCCATATGCATGATTTACTGGCATAATCGGCTAACATTTGTTTAGCAAATTTGGGATTCTTTTTCAACAGATAGATTTGAAGTTGTTTTAGCTCTTCCAACTCTTTAGTAGTTAATTCGTTCATCTTACTCTTCAAAAATTCATTCGCCTATCGATTAAATTTTAAACATATAATAAGTTTTAAAATAACAAATAAAATAAAATAAGATCATGAATAAATTATCAGGACATTTTTGTAACAATTCAAGAATTATACCATATATACAAGTTCTGATGTTATATCGATATATGCTCACATAAAATATATTGGGATAATTCTCCAACTTATATCATGTTTTATTTTTATGAGCTTGAAATATCCATTCCATTGTCTATGTACCGGTAGTTGAGAGTGTAGCAAAAAATTAAAGCTAACTTATTAAGATAGTTGATCTTTTCATGATCAGGTATAAATTAGAGCTGTTCATTACCGGTTATAAGACCGGTGGTGACCGGTAATGACCGCCGTTTTCAAAAATGTTTACCGGTTAAATTGCTCTTAATACTTATAATTACCGGAATAATTTATTCAAACTTAAAAATTGCTTCTAAAAACATACTTTTTTAAAAGCGTCATTTTCAATTCATTAAATTATTTGTTTATGGTTAATCTTTTAAAATGTGTCCAAAAGCTGAAGAATGTATCGAAAATTTCACGATTTGATAACTTTAATTGATTAAAAAATACGAGAAAATTGAAAAAGAAATAAAATAATTATTTTTCACTATAAAAATTGGCTTAAAACTAAAATTTAATTAAATAAAACAAGATCGATACTGTCATAATATCGAAAATATAATAATGGACATTTTTGTAGTGTTTCGCATATTTTCACCAGATTTCGAACCATTTTCGCATCGTTATGACTAGGGAAGTGAAAATCGTTAATTAACGATTCAATAAAACAGTAACCATTTCTATTAAAATCCATTTAGTAACCCGATTAAAACTCAAATTTAAAAAATTTAAGTAAACGAATTAAACGAAATAAACGATTTTTGGCATATCAAACGATTTTTGAAATATCAAACGATTTTAGACATATTAAAAAAAATTTCAGTTTTTTAAGCAATATTTATATAATGTAAAAATAGATTATGAAAACTCATTAAGAAAAAATTCAGATTTAGATTTAATTTACTTCACACAATGTTAATTTGGAAGAAAACATTTTTCCCGTTAGTATCGGTTGACGTCGAAAAATCTTTTTCGAAATTCAAAGCACTTTTTAGGGACAATAAAAAGCGATTCACTAAAGAAAACATAAAGTATTAACTTATATAAAACACAAGTTATATGACTTGGTATTACAATTCATTTCTGTAACTAAAAATTAAAATTTTTCATGCGATTTTTTAAACGATTTTTTGGGCAATTTTTCAAACGAGTAATAAACGATTTTCCACCTTTTTTTCTAACGATTTTCCCTTCCCTAGTTATGACTGCCAATTTTATTAATTTTTTACATGTTAATACTACCGGTTTTGACCGTAGATTTATATTTTTTATGGTGGACCGTAATGAACAGCTCTAGTTATAATTAAATAAATATACACTAAATCGTATTTCACTGCAAGTGACAGTAAAATGGGGAAACAAAATTAGACAATAACATATTCTATGTGAGCTTAATTACTGCCGCTACAGTCTCATAACTGACAGCGGTTGAAAAAATAGTAAAAACGGAAACCTTTATTAATATGTCATTTAAGTGATATTTGTACGATCTTTTGACGAATGCTTTAGCCAACGCGTCTCCAAAAAAAGTTCCGGAAAACCAATCAACTCGTGCAATATATCCTTTACATTTTATATCAAAATTAATCTTTAAATAACATTAAGAGTTAATTTTAAATAAAGTATCTTACCATCAAGTGTTGAAAAGCACACAAAATATTCATCGTTTTGAGGTAAAAGTGTGACTGAATTGTCTTGTATGCGTGAATTCATTTGTATGCCATCACTATCATCAGCTCCAAGACAAGTGAAGCCCAAGTCAACTCTATCTAAAATAACATAATAAATGTATTTAAAATTTGTTTTAATAGCGTAAAATAATTACTTCCTCGACAACAGTTGAAGAAAAAAATTTTTGGTTTATTTTGAAGATGAGGACATCTAACATTATTGACAATATTCATGACATAATCAATTTTTAAAGGTATGTCATCAAAACCATAAATTTCTCGTTTACTATTTCCATGTGAAATAATCATTAATACGAAAGCATTATGTGTTACCAAATCTTTAGCAGTTATCTCTTTTAATTTATTCTCGATTTGCTTTGCCGTTAAATTTTTTTCCATTATTACTTGGAAGTGCAATTGATAGAAGATATTGCGGAACTTTTGCATTTCCTTATATGTTCCCAAAGTAAAGTAATTGTTTATTAACAAACAATATCCTCTCGGAATAGAAGACATATCGTAAATACCAGTAACAGAACCATTGGAAATATTTTTCCAATCGAGTTCGCATTTATCATTTAGACCACCATTTGGATCAATAGAGTGAAAGCTAAATTTGTGAACATATCCATTTTTAGGGTCACAGTTACTAAGATTTACCATATCTATATAAATAGGACTTAATATAAGTGCCATTTGATCGCATCCGATATGTAATAACACTAATGCCATCAAATCGTAGTCTTGATTTGTTTGAATAAAATTTTTTAGTATATATTCTTTTTGAAAACTAATATCTTTTTTGTGCTGAAGTTTAAAAAATAATTAAAAATTTGAATTTTATATTAATAAAAATATGCTTACAATTTCTTGTATTTCAAAACTTTTCATATAATCAGGAAACAACGGACTCTTTTGTAACATTTGTCGAAATTTGTGAATATCCAAAAGTTCAAGTAATTGTTGAAAGTTGTCATTTATAATTTTTCGTTTACTTTCGTCCATGTTTTCAACGAATACACCAAAATCTATCTATAAATAAATATTAATAGATAAATAGGTTCATATTTTAATACACACTCAAACAATGATAAAATGAAAATATTTTATTTTTTTTGTTACGATACTGTAATTTCCATATGAGTAATGTAACATAGAGTTAAATAAAACAAACAATAGAAATGTTATATAATCCCAACAGTTGGGATCCGAATAAACAATCTAACCGTTAGATTTGTATCTAAATTTTTTATAATCTACAAACATTTAAGTTTAAATTAATTTAATTACTTTAATACAACTTGTTTTCCATATAATTTCATTGTAAATTACTGCTAAAGTAATACTCGTTGTTTATTTTGCAACAATCGTTGAAATTAAATACTTATAAGCAGTATAGAATAGCAATTTCGGAATCCCGACCCATATCCGACAGGATTGAACCCGACCTGAGCCCAAGATGGTTGAACCCGATCCGACCGGACCCGATCATCCATCTTAAACAAATGTCAATAACTTTTAGCAAAAACATACCACATATTATAAATATTGTAGGTAGTAGTTTTACAACTAATATTTGTTATTTAGTTATAAATAAAGTTCTATTTTTAAAAATATGAGTTTTTTCAAAGTTTTCCTAAATTTTTGTTCATATCTTTGTAATTTTTTATGAAATCGGGTTTTGTAATAAAAGTTTTAAAAAACCCGACAAGTTAAAAACCGTTAAGTACCCGGCCCGAAACATTTGGCGGGTACCCGACTCATCCCCCGACATTCGGGTACTCGTTTACTAGTCTAGTATAGAATTTATATAAACAAGTGAAACTGTATAAAATCCGATCATAGAAAATAACAAACGTATTTATTTAATATATAAAACAAACTGCTTATATACAAAACAAATTCATAAGAATTATAAATGTTTTTGAACTTCAAAACTAGCCATATAATGTGTTCAAAATTTAGAAAAATAAAACTTCCAAAACTAACCGGTGTATTTAAAAAACTCTAATTTGTAAACTTATCACTTAAATAATAAAACTAAGATAAACCTACTCTTAAAAAAGTACTAAATATGACGTAATTTCATTGTTATCTTACATATTTGCAAGTGTAATGTAATTGACAATTTTATAATGAAAGTGAAGGTGTCCAAGATTTTAATGGTCTAGGGGAATATACTTTCACAAACTTTTAAAATCTGGGGAGAGGAGAAAAAATTAAGCGACATTTTTTAAATTTGGACTAAATTTTTCAAAAAAAATACAAAAACGAAACAATCATAGAGCTCGCTTTTCGTAGGTAACTTCTTATGAAACAAGTATATTAAATTTTAATCCAAGTCGCAATATATAAATTTATATAAAACGGTGAGAGACAAATGGTCCAATCCATAAGCTTGACTTTGTAAACACAACAAAGTTAGCTAAAAATTCTATATTTCCAAAACTCATCGAAAATTAGCTGAGTTCAGTTTTTACATTTAAACAAAATGATTCTAAAAATTTCAAAATTTTACTGTCCTTAATGGTAAGAGTAAACTTTTTTGAAGTTTTCGTTGACGGGTAACGCTTCTAGATCAAATCTGGGATATCCTAAATAAAATCATGGCTACTAAATGATACTGTTCCAGATTCTTTGCATGTGAGCGCTACAATAAAATAATAATTTAGATGGGGATAAACAATGCAAGAAAAATTTCTAAAAAGTAACGTTAATTAACAAAATTTTAAATATAATTTTTATTCCAATTAAAATTTATTATTAACTTTATGCTTGGATTAGACGGACTCAAGGAACATAATAATATGTCTCTTATATGAATTAAAGATTTTAATACATAAAACATTTTTGCTTTTGGTTTTTGGAAAAGAATGATGCTTTAATCTAACTGTGATGTTTTTAACTCAGGCCTTCAAGGATTAAATTCGTAATTATCATTTAATAATTAATTCTCAGTTTTAAAAATTATCTTTATATTGTGTTCAGCTCAAACAGTAAAAATCAGATTCTATTCATAATATCGAAACCACAGATGCATTTCTCTCGATTTGTTATTTTTATTTTTTATCATATTCTGATTTTCAATAAAACATTTTAAAATAAGAAGCATTTTAACCGCTAAATATTGAAAACAGATTGAGCTGTAATAATTTTTATGCAGTTTAGTAATAATTTAATTAGTAATAAAATTCATTGTACTCATTTTGATTAAATTTAAAGATATTATCTCGTTTGGAATAGTTATTTAGAGCAAAAAAACTAAAGAGTGAGTGAAAAGTTGGCAGTAGTCAAACATATTGGAAATCTTATACTACTATTCTACAACTTTCACACAACTATATATCAAAATAAAATTTTTGTTTTAGAATTAAAACTGAAATTTATTTATAACTTAGTATTAAAGTATTTTTTCTGCACACGACACGACATCGAGAATGGAATACATATAGATAACCTTAGAAATACGTTTTATATTTTTTTAAATACTAATACGAGAGTGAGTGTGAAAAAGTGGTGTTGTTTTGTAAAATGTGTTGTTCTCGTATTTGAATCGTGGAATTCGAAACGAAGTCTTTTTTTAGTATCTTTAATACGACAGCAACAAATCTAAAAAACAACACACACATACACACACACACACACAACCTTTTCACTCTCACTCTGCATTTAAAAATATATAAAACTATTTCAAAGGTTATCTATGTGTACGAAGAGTGATGTGTGTCGTGTGCATAATATATATATTAACACAAATAGAAGACAGCACTCGATCACAATCAACGATCACAGAGATCACAGCTCCGAAGTTGTAATAACTTATTGGATTTAATTTTGTGCTAGTGTTAGCAACTGGGATCATGTCAAATATCTGTCTTAAGTGCAACCGTCCAGTGTATGCAGCGGAGGAAGTGTTAGCTGGTGGCAACAAGTGGCACAAGCCATGCTTCAAATGCCAACTGTGCAACAAGAAGTTAGATTCAATGAGTGTTAATGCGCACGACAACGCATTATACTGCAAGCAATGCTATGGTCGCAAATGGGGACCCAAGGGATACGGTTTTGGTGGTGGCGCTGGTGCTCTATCCATGGATATCGGAGAACATCTCGGAAATCGGGAAACGGCTATGACAAACAAGCCGTCGGCAACTGTTGCCTAAAATGCATGAGATTATATATCTATTTTAAAAACTCGATTGTAATATTAGATTACTTTTCTTGTACAGACTTTTGACTTAATAGTGTATTTAAATTCACATTTTCTTACACTCAGTCATTTGTCTGTACAAACGATTGTTACACATTTTGCTTATATAAAGTTATAAATAAATCTAAATTTTAATTCCATATTAGATATTTATTACATATAAGTAAACAATAATAACTAAGTTGAGCGAATAAAATTTAATGTTTTTAAGAACTTTTTAGCATCGAATTGTAAATAAACAAAATAAAAATCATTTTAATCAGATGGACTGAGAACTAATTATTAGCAGCAAATCTTAATTTTATAAAAATAAAAATATTTTTGATTTTATTGCAACAAAACCTTTTAAAAATAAACCATTTACAAGTCACAAATAAACCACAAGATGGCACATCGTATCTCATAACAATTCTATAACGAGTCGCTTATATAATATTCTTAATTATACCAAAAATTATTCTCAAGTAAGAATATTTATTTAACAGTATATTTATAATAATGTATGATTAAACTTTCTATAAATATGTCACACGCTCGTCAATCCACATTCATTATTTAGAAGTGTGATGCACTTTCAAAAAATTTAAGTAATATTCTAATTGATACCCAATATACAATACTGTCCTATAAATAAAATAAAAACTCTATTTTTGAATTTTAAGCAAAACGATTCGAAGTTATATCGGATAAGAAGCGCTAATGTTCAATTTTTATTTTTTTTGAAACTAATCAAACTAACTTAAATGGCCTTAAAATGATAAAAATTGTTCAATAATTGGTATGGTATACATAAGTAATTGCGAGCAGTAATTATCATTAATTATACTTATTAATCGATATTTAGATAAAAATATTTTACTTAATTATTATGAATGATAATAATGAGAAGTAATTAGAATTATTAAATATATAAAATTGTCGTTTAAAGTTTAAAAAAATTTAATTTAAAATGTTATTTCTATCGCCCAAAATCTTTTTTACACTTCTGACCAAAAATTTTAAAATAATTCCTGTGCTTGAATTTCAAACATTTTTGATATGTGGAATCGACATTTTGGAAATTAATGATGAAAGTTACTCCCTCACCCCCAGTATTCCTCTGGGTAATCCTGATTATTAATATTTTGAGCAGATTTTTAAAAAAGTTATAGATATTAAAAACGTACGAATTAAAACTCAATGAAAGAATTACATGCCTCCAGCCCAGGGCTTATAGTCTGATACAACGTATTTTTGTCATACAAAATATGGAACAAAAATAAGACCAGCTATTTAATTTGGGGAAAATGTTTGTAACTTTATTGCTAGAATACAACTTCTGTTTTGAAATTTAATAGTCAGAATCTAACTAATCAGAATCATTTTCAGTTTCTTTAGTCATAAGTATTAACTATTTCGAATTAAAGATTAAGAATTGTACCTACAAAGTAGTTAAAGTTAAAAGGTAATTTAAACTACAAAAATTGTATATTAGTTTTAATTATTCGAATAAATTATTTCTCATAAAAAAGCTTATGAAGAAGCTCGTGTTTATAAATGGATTGGTTTGTTGAATAAATTAAATTTGAAAAAAGTCCGGTTACTCTTTTCAATACTATGTTATCCATCCGCAAAATTATTCATCTAATGTTATCCATCCTCAACCACCCCGACCGATTCTGCTTTTATCTACACCAGCGTCCAGCTTACTTGAGATAATTTTAAAAACATTAAGTTTGTGTGAAACGTAAACATTTTTGCCATTTAACAAACTTTAATATTGGTTTGTCTCATGCCGTCCGTAATCTATTATTTTCATGTAACATTACAGGCCGGAAGTGAGAATAACAGAATTTTGTAAATGTTTTTCAGCTAAACACTTTTTTGAATTAAACATGCGGCTATATAGTGGAATAGACAATAGATTGATTAAGTGTGCTTTATTATGTGTAAACAGTAACATAATCGCTTTATCCTACTGTACAATGCGAATT
Organism: Phthiracarus laevigatus; assembly: GCA_034700185.1. Taxonomy (NCBI): domain Eukaryota; kingdom Metazoa; phylum Arthropoda; class Arachnida; order Sarcoptiformes; family Phthiracaridae; genus Phthiracarus; species Phthiracarus laevigatus. The sequence goes on from JAQIXJ010002768.1 coordinate 8,153, forward strand.
TGCAGAAGCGTTATTTAATAAGATTATAGTAGTTGTCAAATATAAGGTTTTTTCAAGTGTTTGATTAAATTAATTTTATTTGTTTTATTAATTGAATTAATAAAGATTAAGCTCAAAACTAAAAATAGATGATTTTGTTTAAAATTGTCTACAAACTGGTTTAAATGTTTTACGATTCGTAAACTAAAATTTTTGATCTTAGAAATAAATAAAAGAATATCTTAAAACATTCTAGAGAATAAATTCGCATATTTTTAAATTTTTTGATAATAAAAATCAGAGTTTACTTATAAATAATTCATTTGAAATCATGTGAAAATACCTAAGGGTTATTTATTGAAAACCAACTAAATTCCAGTTTATGCAATTCAAATTATTGGAACATACTTAGAAATATTATCTTATTATAATTCAAATTCAAAATCCATTTCATTGTGTTCTACTTGTTATGAATTCAATTTTTATAAAACAACTCATGATTTTATAGATAAAATTGATGCTCATAAAAACGCCAGTTTAAAAGAATGTTTAAATAAAGAGAATCTTGTCATAAAAGTGAAATTTTAAATATTAAGGGGATATTAAATTCTAAAAAAGTTCAATAATTTACTAGTCTGTAAGCATTTAAGATAGCCAAAACTTAATAAGTTTCTTCATAAAATTTTAGGAAGAGCTTAAATATTATATAGTTTTATTTAACATAATAACTAATAATAATTAAAGCATGGAAAATATTTTATTTTATATGCCAAAAATTTTATATTTAATACTAACAATTATGCAAAATTATTGATTATTAATATTTAATAAAAACTGTTAAAATTTTCATATTTTAATTTTATTCTATATAGGGTCGGGTCTAATACATAACAAAATATATAATTACTGCATATAAGTGGTGTAGCGGGTTAACGTTTAATACTTAAATCTGTGAGCAATGACATACAGAATGTTCGATTCCAGTGTGTGATTTTAATATGCGTCATCCTTTAATAGGAGTTACCACATATTAAGTATGTATTTACACTTCATATTTGTGAAAACATGTATGTGTGGGTATGTATGGATGCACGGGAACATCGCCAGTGGGATTGACGGTGTCCACTACAAACTGTGATCGTTACGCATTTAGTGATAATGCAGAGTACAAGTATAACAACACATAAATATATGACATAATTTCTTATTTTAATGCCTCTCATTTGTAAGGTATATCCCATAAAAATTTTGTGAATATTATATAAGATATATAATATTTTAGTTAATAAAGAGGATATAATTTCCCATTATTAGATAAAAATCTAGCTTTCAAACGATCATAAACTTGATGCAAAAGCCATGCGTACTTCAATTATTTGTGATTTTTGTCATTATATTATTGCAGTTGACTACTACTTGTTCACTATTAAAGTATAGAAATTTGTTTAACATAGTTTAATATAGTAAAATTGGTTTATTATAGTATAGAAAACTTCTATTAACTAATTCAATTTTCTTCTTAATTAATTAAGTAACAATAATTAACGATAATGAATACTATTTGTTAATCGAGAAAAAATAAACGTTATTATAAAAGTTTTGAATTGAAAAATAAGAAATGATATATTGAATACTGATGATTCTAAATGGATCCAATATGGGCATCGGATAATAATATATCGTCATTATATTTCGGAACATCACACGATAATACAATAGTGTTGAATTCTTTAGATGCGCTAAACAGCACTTTACAAACATTTCTGGTTATCTTATACTCATTGACAGCTTTTATTGCATTTACTGGTAACGTTACTGTTATATTGGTATTATATAATGGAAAGCGATGCTCAAAAAGTTTGAAAAAATTTCTAATTAACTTATCAATGGCTGACGTCAGTATTGCACTATTTTCGATACCATTTACGTACACCGATTTTATGCTTGGTTACTGGATATTTCCGTCTTTTTTATGCCCATTCGCACAATTTGTACAAGTTTTATCCGTATTTGTCAGTGTTTACACTTTAACAGTGATTGGAATTGAAAGGTATTACATACATATGTATATTCATATTTTTCTATAAATCCAATCACATTTACAACTTCAATGCTTACATGTATCCTAATAGTAAAAATTTCCATGTTTTCCAATTTTTGTGTTATATGCCATTCCTGACTTATTTTTGTATATAATTAGTTACACTATCTTACAGTAATATAAAGTATTATTTATTTATTAGAAGTAATTAAGTAGCGAGTGAGCAAATATGGAGGAGAGAAAATATTAAATAAAGAAAAACTAAAAATCAAAGTTGATTTAATATGTTTCAACATTTTTAGCAATTCTTTCAAATATTGAACATTTAGAACTTTAAAAGCAAACTTATTTATTAACCAAGCTTTCACTATAAACTTAACTTCAATGGATTAAAGGTATAAAAACTAAAAAACTTCTTTTATTTTAATTAAAAACTTTCTGGGGGTTTAGATATGGCTAAATTAGTAATTCCTTAGCGCATTATGGGTGGTTTACAAAGTACAAAATATTTTAATGATAATTTTTCTGTTTTCAAAATAGTATTTATAGCATTTATATCTTTAAAAATAAAAAATAATATTTAATAACAATGCTAAAACGAATCAATATTATACATTTAAAGCTTATATAATTCTTTTTTATGGAATGGAACAAAAAAAATTAGCATTACTATCTTTTTGAGGTTCTATTATATTATATTGTGAACAGAGCCTTAAAAGATGGCAATGCTAATTTTTTATTCCACAAAAAAGAATTATAAATATATTTAACTTCGTAGCGTTGACTTAATTTATATAACAGTGATTAATTTTTCTTTGTTTGATCACTTAATGGAAAATCTTTATCAGATGTATAACAAGTTACATATAAATCAGGGTTGAACACAATTTTAAGAGCTAATGATTAAGGATTAGGCTATCAAGTAAAATATTAGTTGTTGTGGACTCTAATAATACTATTGCGAAACAATTTAATTTAATTATTAATGTATCATAAACAATAGACAATCCTATTTGGTAAGGTTCACTGCTGATATATTTTTATTACACCCCATTATTACTCATGTATTAAATAAAAACTTGTTTAGGTTTCGGGATCATAATTTAAGACTTATTATGTGAATAGATCTACAGAGCACTAACAAGCACAAGACTAATATATTATACGTTTGAGTGAAAACAAGCCAACGTTAGTAATATTCCACTATGTACTTTGTTTAACTCTGTATTTATTACTTCATTTTGCTAATGCCTTAGATTTCCGATTCTCATTTCATATCCAGTAATGCCAACTGACTCAATGTATCGTTATAGTAACACAATAAAATATATAAAGTTTAAGCCAATTTATACTTATTTACTCCATTCTCCGTGAGTTGATATGAGTTATATTGATGGTTAACAACCTCAGGAACTCTGAAGTCTAAACCCTAAACTCAGTCACGAGTTTGGATGTGCTTACCTAAACCTTAGGTTTGAGGTTCGGCATCACAACCTCTTTAAACATCTTTATAGATGCTATGATAATTTTTGCGTAATTTTAAATACCGGTAGCTGTAAGGCTATGATTATTCGGTGTCATTATAAATATATTGACAATTTCAAATTTAAATTAATGATAATTTTGTATAATATATTTTCAACTTATATTTCATTTTACCGTACTTTTAATAAAATAAAATTGATTTGATTATCTTAAGATATATAAAATTGTAAAATGCAATCGTCAATCGATATTTTAACAAATATTTGATAAACTATTATTTCACTAATTAATAAACATCTTTTATCTTTAGCAAGAAATAAATAATTTCCAAAATAAATATTTGATGGCAAATATTAGCACGCAATATAAATACAAAGTAAAATGATTATCCATTAATAAATTAAAATAATATGATTATTTTATTTATTGATTTTACTCTAACACAATACTTACTATACGCGCGATTTTTATACTGTATTAAATTCAATTTTTGATATTAAATTTATTTTAAAAATAGTTATCATCGGATATAGCTATATGTGTATTCGGTAAATAACGTTAAAATCATTATAATTTTAATAGCTTTGTTTGAACGGTTGTTTTTGGTTTTAGATTTTTCAAACGGTCGGCTTTGAAACTATTAGACTTTTAGATTTCAGTTACCACTATCAACATTAAACAAGCCTATACATTATAAATGGTTTTGGTTGGTTTAACCCTTATTGATAAATAAAATATAAAACTCACTTAAATACCATAAATTAAATACGATTTATTGAATAACATAATAATTTAATAAATACCGATATTTTGAATTTGAACAGGTATTTCGCAACATTACAATCCCTAAGATTCCCATACGCATGGTTTAAACGGCGAACAAATTTTTTCTTAACAATCGGTTGGATATTAGGCGCACTTTTAGGAAGTCTTCAAATGTGGCATTCAAAGACAGTGCACTTTCTTTATCGTAATGTAACTTATATCGATTGTCGCGAAGAATGGAAAGAACTGGAAGGCAAGACCTATACAGCAGCAATGTTTTTGATTACATTTGCAATACCATTAGTAATTCTAATTTACACTTACGGATCAATTGGTCTAAAATTGTATAATTATAAAGCACCGAATAATTCACGTCCGCTTGACATACAGGCAAACAATAATTCGAAAGTATGGAAATTTAATTTTATCAATTTTTATTTCGAAACAATCATTATTTCAAACACTATATAAAAACTAATATTTTAATAAAAATAAAACCGCTAAGTTTAGTATTAAATAAATAAGAACCGCTAATTGAGAGAGAGCTCACTTTCTTGCGACCGGAAGTATTCATATGATTATGCATAATGCTTGTGGATTAGTCCAAAAATATGACTGATATGGTCAAAATCTCTACAAGAAAATGAGCTAAAAACATAAAGTTTAAGCTTATGTTCTTCATATTATAGAAATGGTAATAAACTTAATAAATTTATAGGTAATTAAAATGTTGCTTTCAATATGGATAATATTTGCGTTTTGTTGGCTACCAATTCATATATTTATACTTCTGCTAACATTTCATCCTTCAATGCTGTCGATGTCCACGCCATTTGAATATTATTTGTTCATCGGATCTTATTTCGCTTGCCATTGGCTGGCAATGGCTAATAGTTTTATTAATCCATTTATATATTGCTTTATGAGCTGTACTTTCAGAGTAAGTTATAGTTCAATTTCACATCATTTTAATTTAAAAGATAATCGAAATTAGCAGATACTAAAATTGGTTATTATTAGTTTGGGCGCACCCAATAAGATGGATATCAAATTTATCTTTTAATAAAAAAATTAATGCTCGATATTAGCCAAAACGTGTTAAAAAATTAACCGATATGTTTTAATTTATTGATATTGAGATCATCTGCTATCACTATTATCATAGATAAATCGAATTTCTCTTATGTTCCGAAATCATTATGGTTAATAAATATTAACAATTACTAATTTTTATAATTTATTTATTGCAGAAGGATTTTGTCGATTTAAAGAAAACATTATACAGAAAATTTGTGACATTTACTTCATTAAATTCAAGTGAAGAAGTTTAGTAGTAAAGATAGAGGTATAACTTTTATAGGCTATCGGTCCCATTTTTGTTTGATTGAGATTTTTTTCTATAATAGAGGATAATTTTCTAAGCTTAATGGAATTTTAAAAAATGTATTTAACATTAAAGATGTCAATCGCTGTAAATATTTAGTTGATACTACTTAATGAGTAGGGCAATGAAAATAGTTAGAAAAAAGGTGAAAAATCGTTTATCAATCGTTAGAAAAAATGTCGAAAATTATTTTAAAAAATCGATTGAAAATTTTTAATTTTTAGTTCAAAAAATGAATTCTAATACAGTTATCTTAGAATTTAGGTTGTATTCATTGAATCGCTTTCAATTGTTTCTTAAAAATGCTTTAAAATTAAAAAACTTGAGTTAAATATCATCGGCATTGTTACCATCGACTCTAGCAATGCTGGTGCACATTATGTATGCTTCGTCTTCGCGTGTATTTGCAAACTTATACTTCGTTCGTTGATTTACCCTGAAATAACTTCCAGTGGAGGCAATTGTGCGCTTATTATCGATAGTGACCACAACAACGCCATAAACGATGGTCACATGCATCATATAATGAGCAGGTGTCGGCGCTTCTAATACGCCATATTTTTTTAATTTAATAGCGCCAACTGTTTCACAATTTTCACGGTCTTTGCTTAACGTTGATATTTCCACGCCTTCATTAATTATGCCATTTGGTTTGAACGCCTTCCACTTAATGTTATTAAATAAAACAAAATCATCGCGCATTATACGATTATGTTTTTTCTTTCCAAATTCAGGAATATTTTGGTCATGTATCGACAAATTGAAAACATTAGGCTTACGCTTTCTACCTAATAATAAAAATATAAAAAATAAACAATGTAATCAATGGTAAAAACGCGCAATCGTTAAACTACTACCTGCTGTTCGTTTTTCTTTAAAGCATTTTGTCATTTTTACGAAATTATCTTCGAAAAAATCATGTGATCCTTTGTTTACCTCCAATTTTTCATTACCAGTGCTGTCGCGTTTGTAATTAAGCCGTTGTCC